>PVJX010043718.1:0-13517 GCA_004027295.1 Dolichotis patagonum
TATATAGGGTACTACTGAAAGGGGAACATTTTAAAATGCAATAGTAGTTTAACTCATCAGGCATTTATGTCAGGTATAAAACACCTTTGGTCCTAGATAATAAAAATATGATAATTTCTGTAATCAAGTCAGTAATCTTTTCAAGATGAAAGTAGGCCTTCTGGTTGGACAAATATGAAAGACAAATACCACTTCCCATTCCTTGGAACTTTGAAAGCAATGCCAAGGAAACATAATTGACACTACAAGGCTTCCTGTCTTACAAAGACCTGCAACTCTTTATTACCCCACAATTTTATTCTTGCCTCAGTATCTGAAGATGCAATTATGTTATTTCAATCTGTCTCCTATCTAGAGTCAGATTATGGGTACATGCAACCTGATTCTTTCCTTGGTCATTGGCTTTCACCAAGAGTTCAAATCAGGGAGGAAGGTGTATTACATCTGGGTTTTCAACCTTTACTCAGTCTAGGGGAAGTACATGGTGTAGTCAAAGCAACCTCTCAAAATGTGGGGCTAAGATAAAAAGTTCATCCTCTAAGACACTATAGAAAGGTTGTATCTCTGGGTCTAGACACAAGGGCATTCTGAAAAGAGGACTCAGGTGCCTTAAATGTGAGCTCAAGTGGAGTCGATTTACAGCCCAGACGTCCGTCTCTGCCTCCTTTCCTTTCAGTGGTGAAAGCCCGCATTCTGTTCTCCTAAAACCTAGGTGGCTGCTTGGGTGAGAGAATGTTTTCTATGGAGTTAGATTCTATCAACAAGGCCCGGAGTGAGGAGTAATCATCTAACCACTGGCTCGAGTATTTGTTTTCTGATCTTGGATTTTCATTTTCCTCAGAAGATATTGGAACTATCTGTGACCTTAAGAAAACTTCTCCCTCAACTGCTAGGGAATAACTGTGACTTCTCAACTGAACTTTTCAAAAGAAAGCACTGCTAACCCTTTGGGCCTCTCCTGATTTTGAGTTCTTCACACATTTTGTTCTTTCCTTTATTATTATTTTTTATGGTTCTTTCTCAAGGAAAGATAAGGGTAACCATCATAGTTTTTTTTTTTTTTTTTACCTGCAGTATTTTAAATCTTTATTTTAGAATATTAGCGGACAGTTTACAGTTCCACCAGAATATTCATTTGTCTGCAGGGACAGCATACATTTAAGACACAACTGCTTCTCTAAGGAGAGATTCATACAGCATGTGTTCCTAAAGCTGCACTGCCAGACTGGGTTCAGAAGACTCAGAAACTCTCATTCGAGCTGAATCCTGGGTCTCACAGATGGAAAGTCTGGGTTAGCATGAATTCCATGGGGTTAGCAAAGGCCATAGTTATTTCTTTTCTTTTCTTTTCTTTTCTTTTCTTTTCTTTTTTCTTTTTTCTTTTCTTTTCTTATGCCACAGGTGACTTTAAAGCCTGTCAAATTTGGGGGCAGGGAACCAAGTTTATGACCTTTTACATTGTTAGACAGAGCCAGTTTCATATACACATCATTTCCAAAGGCATTCCTTGGGGATTTTCTTATTATAAATAATTAGGCTGCAAACAAATTAAATTCCAGATTCTGTCTCCTACAAAATAAAAATATCTTAGTCTGACCTTAAAATTGACCTTGAGGATGTGTCTTTTTATATTCTTCATCCTGTTTTAAAAGTTTCTGATATTTTAGATCTAAATTTTCTGTGCTTTTCATCTTCCTCCTCTTCTAATTCTTTGAAGGAAAATGTCTCCTCCTCACAGGGACTAAGAAACGCAGCTCAGTCTTGAGATGAAAATCGTTCTTTGCACAATTTGAATAATTTGTTAAATATGTGATCTAAGAAATATAAAAAGGACAAGTACTGCAAGCAAGCAGTAGTAAACATAAAAATTAAAAAGCATCAAAAGATAATCTGACTTACACATCAGACATTTGTGATACATATTTATTTTCTGTCAAGCTGTGAGGTTTTATTCTGGTTTTACTAATTAATGTTAACAAAATGTGGAAGGTAGAAAGTATGCATTTAATAACGAAAACAAACTCTTCTCAAAGTTAATATGCATAAATTCTATGTTATTCTTAGTAAGCAATGGAATAGATGACTTTGTTTTTAAGGCTACTTTTGGGTTTTTGCATTATTAAAGACTGACAACATTTGGTAAATATTTAAATATACAGCTATCATTACACCATTTCAATAAATGAATATAACTCAACTGTTTTTTTAAAGTGATTAAATTTTGAAATAAGAAATTTTATGCTCTAATCTTCTTTCTACCCTAGACATGTGTGATCCCGGAATATCGGTGATTGCCTCAAACTCTTTCATTTACTACACAGACTTTCTGAGTGGCTGCCGGGTACGCCAGGGCCTGTTCCAGTTAGCAGAGATTTTATTTCTACTTGTGTACAATAGGGGACCTAACCAGATTGTATGTGAGGTCTCCTTCAGCTTTAAAACAACAAATCTGGAATGAAATCACCTTTTCTCTTCAGAATGACTACAGAGGCCCTTGGATTTCCTTGGAGAGCTGAATTGCAATCAGATATCTGAGAAAAGATGTGAAAGAAAGCAATAACTCCCTTCCAATTGCGAAAGGTCCTCTGATGATTGTAATGGAAAATGAGTCAAATGGCATTTAGAGCGGAGGGAGAGGTTTAGAGAAGGTGCACCCCGGGGGGCTCACTCCCAGGCAGAACGAGGACAGCAAACCGTTGAGTTGTCACAGCAACCAGAGCAGGGGCAGCTGTGTGGCAGCGCTGAAAACTCAGTACCTGGAGGAGCGGGGGGGGGAGGGAAGGAGGAAACACACGCGCACACACACATGCGCGCACACACACACATGCACATACACATGCACACACACATGCACACGCACGAGTTCCGCCTGGCGAGCAGGCCAGTCCAGGCTGGCACTCTCTCTGCGCTGTCCACACAGCCATCCAGCGCGCGCACTCCCCAAGCCTGTGTGTCCTAGTCCTCAGCAGCAGCCGCTCCTCCAGCTACGCTTTTCATCATTCAAGGGACCTTTTCACCCAGTGAAGAGCGTCTCAGTCACGTACTATGTGGTCCAAGAAGCTTCTGCTCCTCATTTGGGAGTGGCTATGGCTGCCTTAACGAAGAGCAAAGCAGCGCCCTTGTAAAATATAGCCTGACAATCCAGAAGCACTTTTTAATAAGTATACTTCTAAGTAATAATCAGAGTAACCAAGATTGATTCTTTGTGCTTTTTTGTTTCTAAGCAACAGGACTGATGCTGGCTACTGGATCGATGTTTACAAAGATGAGAAGAAATTATTCTAAAATGGAACACTTCAACCGCTACCTTGGTTAGTGCAAAAGACGTGCTGCTTATGAAGTGTATATACTAAAGGTCTGAGTGAGATAACCTCTTGAAACTCAAACTAGTCATAGGAAGATTCTAATAAGAAGTGGAATTATAGGAGGTGTTACTTACATATAAGTTTTCTCAAAAGTACTGAGTCATTACCAAAGATTTGACTGGTGTAACAGATATATAAGGTATTATATTTGAAGGAAGAGTATTCCAGGCAGAGGGAATGGCAAGTGCAAAGGGCCTGAGGCAGGATGAAAGTTGGATGGTTAATGAATAGAAAGACATTGATAGATTTTTTGGTTATGAAATAGCACAGTACATAGAAAGTGTGAGAGATCTGGATGGGTCTGTTAGCAATGGAGATAATATAAAGCAAGGATATTGATGATGTATTTATTACAGTTAGTGGGTAAAAAGAAACAAGGACTAGTACCTTGGATATTGGCTTGACCAACAGGTAAGATGTCAATAATATTTAATGAGATGAGGAAAAGCAAAGAAAAATAGGTTAAAGGTTTGGGAATCAAGATCTTTTTTTTGGGAGAGGAATAGAAAAATAAATTTGAGGATGAGAATGAAGACTTTCAATAGTTATGATTAAAAAGTTAATGAAAATGAGTATGTTATTTCAATAAACTAGAAAGAGGATGACTTAGAAATTAGGAAATATTTATGCACTGACTATTCATGAGAGAAAAGGAAACAAAATCATGCCTCTAATCATATAAAATTGATTTCAGCAACTTAAAAATGATACCAGGACAACTAACTATCTGAGTGGGAAAAAGGAACTCGATCCCTGCCTCATTCCATGAACAAAGAGGAACTGACAATGGATCTGAGACTTAAATGAAAGACATACACTGTTCGATATTTAGAAGATGTTTTGGGTTAAATGGAAATTTCTTAAACGGGAGATGAAGAAATGCAAGATGAATTTCAATAAAGATAACATTCATGAAAACTAGAAACTTTGCCCTGGGAAAGATACAGTTTACCCAGCGAAAAGACCAGCCGACCGTGGATGGAAAAAAATGTTCCTACCATTTTGAGTGGTAATAGACACTGAACCCGTTGAGGTCTGTCTTCACAACCCCATTCCCTGTTACAGTTCTTTGTGAGATGGTCTTGCTAAGCTGAGCAGATTGGCCTTGGCCTTATAATCTCCCTCTTCAGCTTTTGAGCCATGGAATTACAGGTGTGAACCCCCAGGCCTAGCTCACAAGACATTTTATTGACAGAAGATTTGAATTTAGAGTATAAAACGATTACTGACAAGTAAACAAAGCAAGCAACCCAATTTTTTAGAGAAGGAAATCTTAGACATTTTATCTAGAATAGCAAATATAGGCACATGAAGAAACTTTTACCATAACTACTCATAGAAGTTTAAATGAAAACCCCAATGGCAGACCACTGCAAAGAATTCTGATGGCTAAAATTAAAAAGTCTTACACTAGCAAGTGGCCTGGAGGCTGTCGGGTGGCTGGGAAATCTGTTCCTTTCTGTTTGAGATGCAAAATGATGCAAACACTTTCATAGACAGAATGGAATGATAAACCTTATAAACATTCTCTCTGTATCACTGCCCTGAATGAAAACTTTAGATGGTCATTTAAAAGAAATGAAAACTGTATGCCCATACAAAAACTTTTACTTAAATATCCATAACAAACATAATTAATAAGCAAAAAATAGAACACTATTCACCAATAAAAATAAATCAAATATTACTATATGTGAAAATAAAGATGCATTTCAGACATACAAATGACAGCAGACAGCTACAGAGAACTTCGTACTCCATAAATGCATTCACATAGAATTTTAGAAAAAACAAAGTTATAATAACCAAAAATAGTATTTCTCTGGAGTCTAGGATGATAGAGCAGTCCAGTATCTAATTTTGTGGAAGTTATCTGATTGCCAAATTCATCAGTATGGTTAACCTGAGTAAATTTTGTCATATAAATTGTACACTAAGAATGCTAAAAACCAAATAAAAATAAAACAGTAAAATATCAGGAGAAAATTTAGAAGACCCTGTAATCTCAGAAGAGGGGTAATCTTCCAAAATAAAAAAAATATAAATAAAAAGAGTTGACCACATACAAGAAAATGTGATGTTTATATACAGTGGAGGACTTTTTTTGGCATAAAAAAGGATAAACTTCAGTCATTTTTAGGAAAAAAGATGCACTTCAAGACCATAACGTAAGTGAAATAAATCAAACACACAAGTTTAAATATTGCATGATTTCTCTTATATGAGAAACCCAAAATATAAATATTTTGTTAATGAGAGATAGGTAATAGGAAATAGGCAGATATATATTTTGCAAAAGGAAATGGACCAAGAGTAGGATGAAGGGGAGGGAAAAGAAGGAAAGAAGATGAAAAAAGAATTAAAATATATTATGACCATGTACCCACTCCCCACAAAGAATGCAGTCAGTATGTACTGCAAATATGACTCATAAAAATTAAGAAATATATTACAGTATGAGGTTAATAGAAAATGGCAAACTATAAAAGAATGTTTGCAGCATATGAGATTGGCAAAGGGCGAATATTATCTAATGAGTAATAAAGTCATATAAACTCTTTTAAATGTAAAAGACAACAGAGTAGAAATACAGCCAGTGTACAAAGGCTAGAGGGAAAAAATGCCCTAATGGGCAACAAATGTGTGAACAAATGCCTTACCTTAGGAGGAGTGAGGGAAATGAAAATTACAGTACAATGAGACCATTGCCATCTACTAAACTAACAAAAACGAAAAAGAACAACTGCAACAGTGCTGGTAAGAATGCAGGGAAATGGATTCTTTTATTGTGCTGCTAGGGGCAGTGAGAATCTCTAAAATCACCTGGAAATATTTGTTGAAACTAAAATGGAATTAGATTTTAATCCTTCAATCTCACTTTTGCGAGTATATCTTATTGAAATAGAGACATCTATACATGAGAATACTTATATAATGCTATGTGCTGAAGAATCACTGTTTAGGTGAGAAAAAAGAAAGAAAACACTGGAGATCATTTGAGAGAGGAAATGCTTAAGGAAATTGTGGCACAGTTGTACTATGCATTTCTGCTCAGGGTTGTGAAAATACCTCAAAACAATTTAATTACCTATGAATGATATGTATAATGTGTTTTAAGAAAACCAAGTAGAATAATACAATTTTTTAAAAACTTACAACAACTGAAGCATCTACACATGATTCCATCATATTTGAGCTCTTCCAGGTTTGCGAAAGTATATTAGCTGATAGTTAATTGTGGCAACCTCAGGAGAAGAGATTGAGGCTGGAAAAAGGTTATTAATTTTTTATCTATACATATTTGCATGTCATTATCTTGAAAGTTAGATCACTGATTCAATAAGGAAGTATGGCTTTTATGAAATCATAATTTTAAAAACAGAGATTATTGAAATATGCATAGCATACTCTTCAAATTTAAGAACTTGTGAAATGGCTATACATTTCCTTAAAAGAGTCACAGAAAATTAAGAGTGACTCCAACGCAGTACACATACATATTTAAGCATGTATATAAATAAATTGTAATATGTATCCCTAATTCACGAGGCTTATAAGGATGAGAACAAACTTCAGCTTAGTGTGAACTGGAAAATATTTGTTTAAAAATGACCGTTCCTATTGCTTTTTGCTTTGTCTCCGTTTCCCTTTTTGAGGGTGAATCTATGAACTACTTTGTACTTACTAATCCTCTTTCTCTCCATCTCTTTCTCTTTCTTTTACATATATACACAAACATCACTAATTCTCATCTTACTGGGCTTTTGTACACTTGTAAATAGTGTTAATTGTGGGTATGGTTATTAAAATTTGGGAGATCAGATATAAATATACATGTTTCTTAGGGAAAGTAATGAGAGAGGAGAACATTCAGGAAGATTGCAGGAGGCCTGGAAAGGAGAGATTGAGGGAAAAGCATTTGGAAGATAGTGGCAGGGGAGAAATAGACTTAGTAAGAGACATCCAACGAAGTTGACTTTCTTTGTAATAAACATACTGTATTTTCACCTCACCTACACCCACATTCATGTTTTCTACATGGGAATGTAAAAATAAGTTAGAAACAAGCTAATTAACCCTGTGCGCTATAGTAAGCTGTAAGTAATGAAGTAAAGCCGATATAGCTCACTAATGCTTTGGAAAATAATTTGCTTTATATAAATGAGTTGTGCCAAGACAAATTTAGGTCAAAACTGGAGATTGGCCAGGGACAGCAAAGCACCTGTAGGGTGTGAGAGACTTGAGGGAATACAGGCCTTCCTCCTACAGCATTAAATTTTTCTTATTGACATAATGGACACTTTCCGAGAAATACCAGATGCTGAGTCTACAAATTTACATAAAACTAATAGTCAAATAATTATTACATGACAAATTAGATACAGATTTAAATTGTGCATTAAGGCCAGAAGTGGGAGGAGGACATTATAAACATTAGAAGACAGTCAGTCATCAATCTTGGTTCTCAAACTGACTTTCAGAAACTAGAAATGTAATTCAGCAAGGTGTGTCTATTCCCACAGATACCTCTCATTTTATGAGCCAATAGCCAGTTACTAAACAGAAACAAGCTGAAAACAGTTAGATGACTTTTTCTAAGACTCCAGTAATAAATGCTCAGAATAATAATAAATTTGATTATTCTTATGTTTCCAGTGATTTAAACTGAAAATTTTATAAACTCATTGTTAAATTCTAACTTTCAGTGTTAGATTTCAAATACTTATTTTCCATTGTTTATTTCTCAAATCATAAAAGGAAATGGATGTTTATAGTATAAAGCTAAATGTGTGAAATACATAAGGCTGCAAATAAGAAAAAAAATGCTACCGGTCTATTTAATTCTGTTATTTTTCTATGTATTATAATACAATCTTTTCTCATTTAATGTTATTGTAATGAAAATCTAAAGTATAAATCTTTATCTAATTAAAAACATACTCTACAGCTATTAAGTGTTCAGTATAGTACTAGAGATATGGTTAAGAACATAAATAATTATTTGTATGAAGAGAAATAAAGACAAAATTGTAGATGTCAGTGAAAGGGTAAAATTATTTATGTTCCTTTATTCTCTACACACCATTGAATAAAAATTACTGAGTTTATATGTAGCTAATTATTTCCATGTAGATTTGGAAAGGAACATGTTATAAAAATGCTTAATATTTACAGGCTGTAAATTTCAAATGATTTTATTTTGTATAGTTATCCCATGTTATTGCCTTTTGAAGTTCATACAAGATGAACAAAAATTTGAACTAACAAAGATCAAGAAAAAAACCTTGCCATCTTTTGCTAATATTTTATTTTTTTAAATTTGTAGCATTTAATATATTTAACTGAGCAAATGTACCTATGATTGAACAATTAATTATGAAACAAACAGATGTGTGATTGCATTTCAGATGAAGAAATAGATTGTGAGGGTCACTGCAGACCTCGAATCTGTTCCCGTATTTCCTATCCTACACAACTTTCTCTTAACTAAATTTTAAGGTCACCTTTACATTTCTTTTCTGTTTTCACATGTAAGCATACCATATATATAGCTTTTCTTAAATGAGATTAGCTATTTCAGAACTTTGTATTAATAGAATAAAACAAGAATTATCTTCTTATTTATTTATGGCCTTTATGCTTACCCTAATACTATATTCTTCAAAATTCACTCATCCTTTAGCACAAAATAAAACAAAGATATTTATGGTCAAGGGATATATGTGTGTGTGTGTGTATATGTGTATATATATATATATATATATAGTCAAGGGATATATATATGCTATATAGAATTTCATTGGATTGATATACTCCAATTTATTTATTCTATTGTAAATGAACACAAATTGTTTCCAAATTTATCAGAACAAACCATGTATTTGTGAATATTTTTATGGGCAAACATCCCTGACACACATCTACAAGCATCTCTCTAAAGTTTAGGAATGGAATTTCTGAGCCAAACATATACTCATGTTCAATTTTGTTAGAAATTGTCACCCTGGTTTTCAAAATCATTATCCTTATCTATGCTTCCACCAACAAAGTATTGAACTACCATAAGTGCAAGATGGCACACTGATTTCCTCTGTTTTGTTTGCTTTACTTTGTATTCACATTTCTGGAACACTAAAGTACTACTAAGTTGATAACACCAATTGATAAACTAACATATTTAGATATATAATATAGTTGACAATGTATCTAGAAACCTTGGAATATGATTTCTGATTGTTCTAAACTCAGCAACTTTTAGTTTGATCTAAGGTTCTTTTTTTAGCCAGTCTATGTAAGAAAATCTATTTCTTATTGTAATACGTATTTTCATGATTGCTTCAGTGGGTGATTACTTTTCATAAGGTTTTTGGTTCTGTTGAGTGCCTGTTTGAATATTCTAATCCTTTTCCTAATAGGTTTTTGTACTTTTCTTACTGATTTTTGCAATTACATTTTCAGTTTTGAGACTATAGTAGACTCAAATGCATTCATAAGTTTCAGTAGCATGGAGGAATCCCATTTTCCCTTTCACCCATTCCTTCACTGGTAACATCTTGCATAACTGTGGAACTGTGTGTGTGTGTGTGTGTGTGTGTGTGTGTACATATGTATGTTATGTGCACATCTGTGAGTTTAGTCCTATGCAATTTTATCACCTGTATGTGTTTGTGTATTTAGCACCATATTCATGATACTGGTCAGTTTCCTTACTACAAGATTCTCCCTGCTGTTACCCTCATAACCACCTTTACCTTTCCTGCTTATCTCCCTTTCTGGGAAAGCACTAATCTCTCTCCTCATAATTTTGTTATTTCAAGAATGCTATACAAATCAAGTAGGACAGTATGATACACTTTGGATTGGCTTTTTTTTTCTGTTTAGCCTAATTACCTGAAGATTTATTCCAGTTTTACCTAATCATTTCTTTAAAATGCAAATGCACCCTTAGATTGCATTCTCTTCTTCCACTATGATGCATTGGCCTTATCATTTATTCATAGAAACTGTCTAAGTTCTTCTTTAATTTCATCTGTGACCTTTCAGTTGTTCAGAAGGGTGTTATTTAATTTTCATGTCTTTATGAGGATAATATGATTTCTTTTAATGTTGATTTCCAGTATCATTGCACTATAGTTTGATAACATGAATGGAGTAATTTCAATTCCTTTGTATTTACATAAACATGTTCTATGCATTGTTACATGGCTTATTTTGGAAAATGTCACATATGAAGCTGAGAAGAATGCATATGTTGATGTTGTGTGGTAGAACATTCTGTAGACAGCTATGATGTCCATTTGTTCAAAAGTTTGGGTCAATTCTAATATGTCATTGCTATTTTTTGTCTAATTGATCTTTCTATTTATGACAGTGAGATATTGAAGTCCTCTATTACTATTGTATTAGTGCTCATGGTATTATATATTTATGATTATTATTTTTTCCTCTTGGATTGTTTACTTTAAAAGAATGTAGTGACTTTGTCTGTCTTGGCTTGAAATTCACTTTTCCTGCAAATAGAATAGCTACTCCTGCTTTTGTCTGAGTTCCTATAGCATGGAGCATTGTTTTCCATCCTTTGGCTTTTGGGGGGGGTACTGGGGATTTAACTTACAACTGCGCGCTTACAAGGCAGGCACTTATGTCGCTGAGCTAAATCCCCAGCCCCAATCCTTTGACTTTTAGTCTGTGAATTTCTTTATTTAGCGTTAAATGTGTTGTATGTAGCATATTGTTGTATATTCTTGATCCTTTGTTACAGTCTCTTTTGACTGGTGAATTGAGACCATTAACATCGATGGTTGTAACTGATGTGTATTTACTTATCCTTGTCATATAATTTTCCTGTTGTTGGCTTTCCCCTTTTGTTTGTTGGTTCCTTTTTTTGCCCTCTGTTTAATTGCTTGCCTTATCTGGTTAATACATTCTGTTGTGGTTCATGGAGCCATAGTCATTGTTGTCTCTTTCTAGAATGTCCTTAGAACATTTAGGAGTGCTAGTTTGGTGGTCTTAAATTTCCTCAGTTGTGCTTTATGATGGAAGTATCTTATTTCTCTATCAATTTTGAAAGAGAGTTTTGTGCGGTACATCAACTTGGGTTAGAGGTTTTTTCTTCTAGGGCTTGAAATATTTTACTCCAAGCTCTTCTTGACTTGAAGGTGTGTGTTGAAAAGTCTTCTAAGATTCTGAAGTTATTTCCTTTATGTGTCATTTTTTTCTTTACTCTAAGATCTTTTAATATTCTATTTTTCTGTTAAATTTCTGGAATGTTAACTATTATATGCCTTGCTGTAGATATTTTTGATCATATCTAATTGGAGTGCTAATTGCCTCACTCATCTGTATGTCAAACTCTTTTTCTCTGCCAGGAAAATTTTCTGCCATGATATCTGTGAACAGGTTCTTTAATGTCATCTATGTAATCTGGCTTTTCATTGACTCAAATTAATATTACGTTATTCTTTTTTCCATCATCCAGAAACCATTGGACTGACATTTCATGCTCCTTCTCTATTTTTAGGAAATCTTTTCCTGAACAGTGACTGCAGTCTTTTCTTCTATATCTGATATTCTCTCCTCATACTGGGTCATCCTGCTGTAAATGCTTTTGATAGAATGTTAATCTCTTGGATATCTGTTTGAATCTATTTTATGGCTTCTATTTCTTTGCTATATTGGGCACTTGTGGTTTCCATCATTTTCTTAAACTCTTCTATCTTTTATCTGTACCTTTTCTAGAGACACTAAGTGTGCCTTTTATTATGATCATTATCTCTGCAGTTATCTGTGAAATTATTTCTGGTTTGATTTTTTTCTAGAGCCTCTTTCATTTGCTTTTTTCATATCGAGTCCAGGAGGGTGGTTTTCCGATTGTTCCACCTCATTAGCCTCTAGTTTGCCTTTGGTGAGCTGAAAATCTGGGGTTGCATCTTGTTTTAAGTGTCTTCTCACATTTTAAAGCTTAATTTATGGCTTGATGCTTGTAAATTGCCTATAGTGAAAGGCTTTATTGCTAATATTTAGAGCCTTTACAAAGTAATTATTTCACAGAGGTATCTTCCAGGCAGCTGTCTCCATTTCCCCTGGAACCTTGGCTTGGAGCCACTAGGTGGAATCTGTATTGCTCATGGTCCTGGGCTTAGTTAACCATACTCCAAAATGGCTTCCAGTCTATTACCCTCCCTTGTGGGACCTCCCAGGAGGACAACTCACCACACTGCTGCACTTGTGCTCTTCTCTTCAGGGACGTCTGGGGTCACCAACCTCTGTAGTTGCCAGCCATCACCAAGAAAATGCCATTTCTAACGTCACTCCCCCACAGTGAGTCTGGCCCAGGGAGAAAGTGTGGCCTGCCTTCTCTTTCTTCCTTGAAGTTTGCCTCTTTGTTTTCTCTTTGGGCTTCAGCTTTTACTTCAAATCCTTCTTGGGTGCAGGGTGTCCACTTCTCTCCTTCTTGTTTTCCTCATGTTGCTATATTCTAGTGTTTGGTCACCAATTCTCAGAAAATTTCTTTTCCTGTTCCTCAGCATTCTGGCATTTTCTTTGACCCTCCTGGAATTAAAAATTAAAAGAAAAAAATTATGAAACCCCTTGAAGTAGAATAAAGCTATGTAATTAAAGTAACTGCTATTCCAAAATGTATTTGTTGTAAAACTTCCTATTTCTTCCTAAAAATTTGTCTTCATTAAACCACAGATTTCAGTGCATTTGCTTTGCTTCTAACATATATTCCATGATTTTCATTGTAAGTTTCTTTCTCAATTACTATTTTGTTTCTTCAGGATTTCTATGAATTAACAGCACTAACAATAAACACTTGTTTATCCAAATAAAGTTCTCAAGTTCATGAGATCTGTATGAATTGTGGAAGTACTGTGTTTGCATTGGGCTTTATTCCTCAGCTCACTAAGACATCTCTAGCTTGTTTTTCAGGCTCCAGGATAAGCAAAATGCCCAACAGTCCATTAAAATCTGTTGATAGAGTGAATAAAATTTCTAGATTATTTTATTGATATTTCAGAAGACAGAGGTGCTGATGCAAGATATGTTGACTAACACTAGTGCTCCTTACTGTTATTGACAGGTTAAGGTACATCTTCAGGTCTCTACAACCACAGATTGCAATTTTAAATGAAACAGAAATATGAAGAC
>PVJX010043719.1:0-13532 GCA_004027295.1 Dolichotis patagonum
ATTCCTAAGGAAAATTGGAATAGATGGTCATTACTTCAATCTTATGAAAGCTATGTATGACAAACCAACAGTCAGAATCATATTAGAAGAACAATGCAAAAAGATGGAAACCCTGAATGAACACTATAAGAAACAAACATGATGCATAAAGCAGATTCAAAGAGATATACAGGAAATCAAAAATTCTATTGAAAGCTGTGAAAACTGCCCAATGAAAGTGAAGATAGAATTTGAGACCTCAAAGACAAGATTGCAGCTAGTGAACAGGAAAGGAAAGATCTTTTAAAAATAACAAGAAATCAGGAAATAACAATTCAACAGCTGTAGGATGATGCAAAGAAAAACAACATAAGATTGATAGGTATAAATGAAAAAGAAGGTGACAGCACAGATGATATCAAGAGGCCATATACCACCTTGTTTTGAAAGCCTACGTTGTTTTTGTTTTGGACTCTTTGATATAGTTATTTGTTGTTTTATTTTTCCTCTAAGACAGAAAAGATAGATAGACACATATCAGTTTATATATGCCTAGAACTTCAACTAAAGGGTTTACAAGAGTTGATTTTAGTATGTGTGATAGTGTGAACAACTACACAGAAGAAAAGGAGACATCATGGTAGCCATTGATGATTTCCTATCATTTTGATTCAAAGGCAGTAATATTTTTAAACTTGGTTTTGATTGCTTTTAGTGTGTTTGCAGTTGTTTGATTTCAATATGTATGAAGATATGGACAGCTAATTTGAAGAAAACATGAGACATTATGGTAGCCATTATTGATTTCCTAGTGTCTGTTCTTGAAAGCCCTTTTTGATTGTTTTTATACTATTTTGATGCATATTAACTTATTGTGTGTGAAGGTATGGCCAACTATGTTGAAGAAAACAATAGACATTATGCTAACTGCTGTTGATTTTCTGATGTCTTTTTCTGAAATCCTGTTATTTGCATTGTTTTATTCTGCTCTACTTTGTTATGTTTTGTTTTGGTTTGCTTTGATTCATTTTATTCTCTTTAAAATAAAAAAAATTTAAAAAGTGCAAAACAGAAAATGATAGAAATGAAACAGAATTTTAAAAAGTAAGAACATTAGTTAATGGGAAATTAACACTAGTAAATATATTGCATATTGTTACATTAGAATTTGTTCAGGTTACAAGATCTAGGTTTAAAAAATGATCAGAGAATCAAACAATGAGAGCACAAACTGTTCTTTTTGATGAAATAACAGATATTGGTAGTATAGTGATTTATCTTGCATACACATACATGCATACATTTATTTTCTCTACAAATGGAGACTTAGCATTCATTCAAGACAACATCACTGCCCAGGAACTCAGTGACCTTGAGCTCCACACTGGTCAGAAACTTCCTCTGTTTCTTGTGGCAGTTGGGATCCTGGGTGGTGATATAGACCCTCTTGGGGCACTTGGGGTAGATGATGGTGGTGCTGAGGAAGCGTGTGAGCTTGTGGCAGGGCTCAAAGCATACCTCAGCCTTGTAACTGGGCCATGTGCAATTAAGGATGCAGATGACCTTCTGGCTGCAGGAGGTCACTACCTGATCTAGGGGCAGCTGCACATCATCGATGAAGTGGTACCTGGAATTGTACTTGACCAAGAAAGTGTCCCTTACTTCCTTTGGTGGTAAGAGGTCAAACTGTACTCCATCTCCAAAGAACAGGAGGCAAAGCCTCAGTGAGCAGGCAGCAGACAGGGCACTGGGGAGAATGCTGGGTTTGGAGCTCCAGAGTGTGAACAGGGAGGGGGGTAGGGTAGAGCAGAGCACTTTACCCTCCACCACCCCAGCTGCCTCAGGCCAATGTGGGTCCCCAGTGGCTGGGTTCTGGCTGGGGAGCACCCCCAAGTCTGGACTGTCCAGGACACCATCTCCCTTCTTCATGGTCACAAGCTCGGGGACATCCTGCAGGCTCAGATGGCCCACTATGGCTCTACATGTAGCGAGGCCAGAGGTATCCAGTGCTGTGGTCAGAGCGTTATGGGTGCCCACTTGGGCCCAGCCACAGCCCTCTGGGCTGGGCTGCCCTCACCACCCAGCAGCCTGCATGTGGCACCTAAGGCACACCTTCAATTTGGGCCTTCTCATATCTAAGGAAATCTGAAGACTAGGGAAGAAGTAAGTCAACCCATACTTTCCTTACTGCAATTTGAGACTCTAAAATGGGAAATTACAGCTTTTTCTGCCTTTGGATATCAGGATATAGGAAGAACACACAGCTTCTTTACTCACTTATAAAGGAAGCTGAGCAGGCAGATACCCATATTTTAACCTGGCACCTGATCCCAATCTGCATTCTAGAAGCTTGAACAAGTGCTTCTTAATGCTCTAGTGCTGAGCCTTCTGATAGGACATCATTTCAGTATATGTGTTGATGAAAGTTAGGACATGGCCCTGCTGGCCATTATAGAAAATCAGGGACAGGCCCAACAGTCTGCTGTTATCTGAGTCATGAAGTAAATTTAGCAGCACAAGAATAACCTGCTTGCCTTAGGGGTATGCCTTCAGTGGCCCTTCTTGTGCCAGAAACATCCAAATTGACCTTAGGCAAAGATCTCATTGCATGTACTTAATATGGCATGACTTCTTTCCTCTAAAGGGGCCTGGCCTATGCCTCTCATAAAAGTGACTTGTCAAATATCAGACTCTATTTCAAGAATGACCAGTCATTCAAATAAAGATAAGCTCTTCCTTAATTAGTTAGACACACCCTTACTGTTCTTGATTTGATCCTCTTTTATCATGGCAGTTTTTTCATGGAAAATAAGTCAAGAATGTCAGGATGTGCTGTGACTCTATACTTGAAAGCTGCTCACTTGTCTCTGGGACTAGTGCCCAGTTGGCAGAACTCAACCCTGACAAGAACTTTACAATTCAGTAAAGAATGGAAACTCAACATCTATACTGATACAAAGTATGCTTCTATAGTTCTGCATGTGGAAAGAGAAATTATAGCTATATGGAAATTACAGCTATATGGAAAAAGAAATTACTTAACAGCCAATGAATCTCCCACAAAATATCATAAAGAGATAGATCAAATTTTATCATCCATGTATTTGCCCTCCAAAGTGGTAATAATTCACTATGGGGGCATTGTAAAGAAGTTGGTGAAATATACCAAGGTAAAAAACAAATAAACAAACAAAGCAAAAAGCCACACAAACAAAAAACCCTGACTGACATAGCTGCAATAAAAGTAGTATCTTGAGGACTCTCCCTTCAGAAACCCCTGATTTGGGAAGTGTTGCTCAATCAGATGTAGTCCAAATATTCTCAGTTAGAAATTGAGTGGGCCTTTTCCTATTGTTGTCAATTCCACCTATCAAGATGGTTATGATCACATTATGGCAAATTGTTCTTTTCTGGTGCTAATCAATGGAAAATTATCAAGTCATAGCATAAAATATTTTATTTTATTTATATTGGAGAGAGCCAAGACCTACCAAGGGGCCTCAAAAGTATTCACAGGAAAGGTAATCTCAGACAACACAACAGATAGTCAAACTTGTTGAGCTTTGGCAAAAGAACAAGCCTCTTAACTGGGCTACAGTCCTTCCAGGTGTGCAGAAACTTTTCATGTATGATGGAGAAAATTGGCAGTTCAATTGTACTCATTTGCCAAAAAGTAAGGGAATCCAGTACCTATTTGTTCAGGTGGATTCTTTTACTAATGGTATTGAGGTCTTCCCTTGCAGAACAGGAAACACAAGAGGTATTGAAGGTTTTGGTTTCAGAAATTGTGATCAGATTTGGATTCCCTAGGAGTTTAGAGAGTGATAATGTATCTTCTATTGAAACAACAGTCACACAGGGTGTCTCTCAGACATTGGGCCTCCTCTATCACCTTCATTGTGTATTGAAACCACAGTCATCAGGAAAGATTAAAAAAAAAGAATGAGACTTTCAAAAGACACCTTTGCATAATGGTCCAGGAAATCCACCTACAGTGGCCCAATTTACTAATTTTAGCTCTTTATTAATATAAGAAATATGCCTCAAACTCTAAACCTTTATGTATGCCCTTTTCTCACTGCAGTGAATTCCTTTGTTCACAAATGCTTGTGTTCAGGAACAATTCGATCAGCAAATAGAAACCTTGGCAAAATGTTGCTTCTGTTTGTGAACTCTGTATTCTGTGATGAACATGACCATGGCAGTGTAATTGGGCATGACCTAAAAGTACTGACAAATAATGGTTGGGCAATGTGTGTGTCCTGTCAATCACAGACAGCTGTCATGTCAGAACTGAGATGTAAGTGCAGAGCAACTTCTGAACTTTGCATGGGAGTGACTGGATATTGATATCAGAAGAAGATATAAAAGAAGGTAGCCTCTGACTTTACTGCCACTGCCCTTTGCTCTTACAGTGGGCCACCCTGAGTGTAGAGCATATTTTATCTCTCCTTTTCCTTTCTTCCTCTTTTCTCCCTATTTTTAATCAATAAACATTAACCTTATGTCCATCAGTTACTTGAACAGGAAAAGAGCCTAGCTAGAATCATACATTAATGTCTGTGAATAGTTTTTGGTGGTGCCAACCAGGAGCTAAACAGTAACAAACAGAGCCAGTAGGTCTGACCTGAATGGATCTGAAGTACAGGTAGCTCTTGGTTGGGGTACTTCCTCAGAGCCAAGCTGACTTTGTGTCTCAGCTTATGTTCCATGCTTGGTTGATGACTGGAGTTTCCAAGAGGCAGGAGGGCTGAGTCAAGCATGGAGCATTCCATTAGCATGCTGGTCAGGAGGGAAGGGATACCTGGGGCCAACCCTTTTCAACTTGGTCTCAGCCTGTCTAGCTGCATGTTGGTTGTGGTAGATGTGACTTAGAGGCAGAGGTATGGCTCAGGCCTGGAGGACTTTAGTGCAGCCCAGTTCATTCCCATCAATATGTCTTTACTGAGGGAGTTGGCTGCATGACTGGCCTGGCCTTTGTCCCTCACAGGGTTGAGGGTGCATGAGATGGTATCTGGGGTTGGCAGCCAGGAGCTTTCAGATCCCACCATTTTCCCTCAGGGCATGAGCAGGTCCAGCAGCATGGTCAGTGTGTTGAGAGTTGTTGTGTGAGGGTCAGGCTCCATAGACTCCAACAGGTACAGCAGGGCATATGCAATGCCTGAGCTTCTGCAAGCAAAGCTTTGAGTCCAGCTGACTATACCAGGACCCTGTTGGGCTGAAGTCAGAGTGACTGACTGACAGTGCATCAAAGTCCCACTGGTTTTGTGTGACCCTTCTTTCCTCCTTCTTGCTCTGCCTTTCTCCCACTCTACTTTACCTGAGCCAGGTGCTTCTACATGCCTGCTTAGATATACTCTTTCCTGTCCCCTGGTTTGTTTTGTGTTGCTCTTCCTTCTTTGCCCAGCAGGGAAAGCTATTATGCTTCAAATAGCTAAACTGAAGTAAGCAGCAGAGTAAACAGCCTCTCTGAGAGAAATAGTGTAGATGTTGGAATATAGCATTCTGGAGAAGACCAGAAGGAAAGAAATGGGTCCCCTTGAGCCAGGAAGAAACTAAACTGAAGCCCACAGAAAGAATTAAAAACAAAAACCTGAACAGAAGGTGGTAGCCAGAGGTGTTTTCACTGGAGGCAGTACCAGTGTGTGAGAAGCACCACTGGAATCTGGAATGCACAGTCACAGTGAAGTGGATGACTAGCAAGACTGAAAGTCTCAGTGGGGAGATGCAGTGGTGGAGTGGAGCAGTGGACCAGAGAACTGCACTGACTGGCAGTCAGTGTGGGGGACTCAGTCTTCCCATGGGAGTGGGCGCCATTTTGGGGTCAGGCAGGATAAGCCCAGAACCAGAGTTGCAGCCAGCTTCATTCAGCCACTCCTAGTGCAGAGCAGATTAGCAAAAATTGCTTGGACTGAGTTCTGCCCCTGTGCATGGTCCAATAGCCAAGGCCAAGGTTTCCCTAAGGCTATCCCTAACCCCCCCCCCCATATGGCACACACTAATGTGGTGACGATTCCCTGTGGTTAAACAGCTTCAGAAGGAGGGGCTAGCCTTCCCCAACCCTGCTTATACTCCACTAGTCATCAACAGTTTGGGGAAAGCAGCAAACAACAGAAATTCCTAGCCAGCATGCTTCAAAGTAATTATAACCAATACAGGAAGTTCTGGGGACCCCACTACCCATTTTTCTGGAAGAAACCAGGAATATGACAAGAGGAAGAAACAAAAGGCAGTCTCAGGCTTCCATTCCAAGCAGTACTGGTCCAGGAGAGGTAAATAGAGAAGAGATCTGGAGTTGCACACCTGAAGTTTATGAAGCAACAGAAACTGACATAAAGAAACAACTTCATGAAACTATAAAACAACTTAAAACAGAAACACTATTACAAGTAAAGCAAGATATAAGAAACATAATAAAAGAAATGCTAAGCCCTTCTAAAGAAGACACAGAAGGAAGAATACAGGAGCATAGAAAAAGGAGGGAAACCTTCAATGAAGAATATAAAAAAACTTAGAA
The DNA here is from genome assembly GCA_004027295.1 of Dolichotis patagonum. NCBI lineage: Eukaryota > Metazoa > Chordata > Mammalia > Rodentia > Caviidae > Dolichotis > Dolichotis patagonum. Next base: position 6,497 of record PVJX010043719.1, read on the forward strand.
TACATGAAACAGATTCAAAGAGATTACCAGGAAATTAAAAACCTTACAGAAATCTGGCAAAAGTTCTTGAAAGAAACTAAATATAGACAATCAAACCTTGAAGACAGGTTTGTAATTTGCAATCACAAAAGGAAAGATTCCTTAAAATTAACAAGGAACCAGGAAGTAACAATACAAAGGCTAGAAGATGACAACAGGATCTATAATTTAAGAATAAAAAATGTGAGTGAGGAATCCAGGGTAAACACAAGTGAAATACAAAGGCTATTTACAGGCTCCCAGCCTCACCTGTTGAGGAAGAACACTAGCCTCCACCTCTGCTCAGATCACTGGGCCTGCCTGAACACCTGGGTGCCCCAATCTGCTACCAGTCACCACCACAGGAAAGAGGAATAACAAATTTGTCCCCTGCTTGCAATGTCACTGAGAGTGCCTGAGTGCCTCAGTGCCTCCATGCAACTGCTATGCACAGGAAAATCACCAAGCCCCCCTCACTCCAGCTCAGGCAGCCAAACCAGGCCTGCCTGCATCAGCACCCTCCCACTGCCACAGCACAGAAGCTGACAGCTGTGCTCCTTCCCAGCTCAGGCCACTGAGTCATGACTATGTCCCATCACACTCCTCCCTTGTGCTGAATCAGAGGACTGCTCCACCCACCCTGGCTCAACCAGCTGCCCTCAGTCACCTTCCCCCTCTCTTAGACCAAGCACTGCTGTGAACATTTGGCTCCCACTCTCCCTGCCAGAACCTTGAACATGCTGGACTGGCAGTGTTCATTTGAAGGAAGACTTGGAGACCCCTAACCCAGACAGAGGACCCGGGAAGGTTCCGATCACTATGTACCCAACAATTGGGCAGGCATCAACCACACAGTAGGATCCTGGGACATACACTGTCAACAATTGTGACTATTGGGATTAAATAACCAGATATTGGCCCAGAAGGTGAAAATGACAAGACAAAAAAACCAAAATGTAATCTCAAACATCTAGTCCATCAGGTGCAAGAACAGGTGACAGTGAAATGGAGGATTTTAAAAGTCATACACCAGAAATCTTTGAAAAGATAGCAAATGAAATAAAAAACCAAATGTGTGAGACTATAGAGGAAATCAAATTAGAAGTAATGTCTTATGTAAAGACAGAAATAACAACCTTGGTAAATGATTTGCTCAACATAGCTAGGGATGAAATAGATAAAAAAAAACAGGAGCATGGGAAATTCATTGAAATTTTTGATGAAAAATGTAGAAAACAAGCAGAATCCATGAAACAAATACAAAGAGATATCCAAGAAACAAAAAATTCTATGGAAAGTTGGTAAAACTGTTTAAATGAAGCTAAGGATAGAATTTTGGATCTTGAGGACAGGATCACAGATAGTGATCATAAAAGGGTGGAACTTATAAAAACAACAAAGCATCATGAAATGACAATCCAGAATCTTCAAGATGAAGCCAGGAGAAACAATGCAAGATTAACAGGCATCAGTGAGGAGGCAGGAGACAATGCAGAGGACATATGTAAGCTGTTCACAGAAGTAATTGCAGAAAATTTCCCAAACATGGGGAAAAATTGGACATACAAATAAGTGAGGCATATAGAATGCCAAACAGTCATAACCAACATATATCTATGCCCAGATACATAATAATTAAGATCTCAGACACACAGCATAAAAACAGAATACTAAAAGCTGTTAGAGAAGAGACACAACTCACCTGTCAAGGAAAGCCTATTAGAATCATGGCAGACTTCTCAGCACAAACCTTCAGGTTAAGATGAGCGTGGAGTGAAATATCTCAAACCCTGAAAGAAAACAGCTTTCAGACCAGATTGATGTACCCAGCAAAACTGTCTTTCAAATTTAATGGAGAAACAAGATACTTCCAAGACAAAGAACAACTGAAGAAACTCATATCCACCAAACAAACTCTAGAAAGAGTACTGAAACACATGCTAGATAGAGATAAAAATGACCAGAATCTCCAGAACAACAATAGAAAGAAACAACCAAGCTGGACAAGAAATTAAACAAGGGAGAAAAAGCAGGAAACCAACAACAGGAACACAACATGAAAAAGTCAAGAGAGTATGTATCAGTGATACCCATAAAAGTAAATGGGCTCAATTCACATGTCAAAAGAAGCAGGTTGCCAGATGGATCAAGAAATAGGACACCACAATATGCTGCATACAAGAAACAGACCTGACTCAAAAAGAAACTCATAGACTAAAAGTCAAAGGATGGAAAACAGTATTCCATGCAACAGAAATCTAGAAAAAAAGCAGGGGTAGTTATTCAGTTTGCAGACAAAGTGAACTTCAAACCTAAAATGATTAAAAGAGATATAGAAGGCCACTACATACTTGAACGTGGAAAACTACAAGAGGAAGAACTAACAATTTTAAATATATATTCACCAAATACAGGAGGACCCAACTATATAAGACAAATACTCATGGACATGAAAAACCAAGTACACAAGAACACAATTGTAATAGGGGACCTTAACAGAACATTGTCACAAAGTGATAGATCTACTAGACAAAAGGTCAACAAAGAAATAACAGAACTGAATCACACCTGTGAACAAATGTTTACAGAGTGTTCCACCCAACCACATCAGAATATACATTCTTCTCAGCTACACATGGGACATTCTCCAATATAGACCATATATTATCCCATAAAACATTCTTAGCAAATGTAAAGGGAGTGAAATTTTCCCATACATAGTATCTGATCATAATGCACTAAAATTGGATATCAATGGCAAAAAACCATGCAAAACCTTCATAAATACAGGGAAATTAAATAACAACCTTCTTAAGAACCAGTGGGTTATAGATGAAATTAAAGAAGAAATAAAACAATACCTACAATACAATGAAAATGCAGACACAACATACTGTAACTTTGGGATGCAATGAAAGCAGTGCTAAGAGGAAAATATATAGCAATAAATAGTCACATAAAGAAAATGGGAAGAGCACAAATAAATAACCTAATGCTACATCTCAAGCTCCTAAAAAGGAAGAGCAAGTCAAGCCCAAAGCTCATAGAAGAGAGGAAATTGTAAAGATTAGGGCAGAAATCAGTGCAATTGAAACTAAAAAAATACAAAGAATTAATGAGTCAAAGAGCTTGTTTTTTGAGAGAACAAACAAAACTGATAAACCTCTAGGTAACCTTATAAAGAAAAAGAAAGAAAAAACGAATTCATGAAATAAGGACTGAAAAGAGAGAAATTACTACAGAGCCCATTGAAATTCAAAAGATCATGAATACCTACTTTGAAAATGTCTACTCACATAAGGTGGAAAACACAGAGGAAATGGACAGATTTCTAGAAATATGAACTACCAAAGCTCAACCAAGAAGATACAGCAATTTTGAATAACCCAGTAGCAGAGACTGAAATTGAAAATGTAATTAAAAACTTACAAACAAATAAAAACCCAGGTCCTGATAGATTCACAGCTGAATTCTATAAGAAATTTAGAGAAGATTTAATACCAACACTCCTTAAACTCTTCAATGAAATTGAAAGGAAAGCAGTCCACCCTAAATCATTCTTGGAAGCAAGTATTACCCTGATACCAAAACCAAAGAAAGACCCAAGCAAAAAGGAGACCTATTGACCAATCTCCTTAATGAACATTGATGCAAAGATTCTCAAAAAAATACTGGTAAATAGAATGTAGCAAATAATCAAGATGATTATACACCACTATCAAGTGGGATTTATTCCAGGAGTGCAGGGATGAATGAACATATACAAATCAATAAATGTAATAAGCCACATCAACAGAGCCAAAAATATAAATCACATGATCATCTCAATAGATGCAGAAAAAGCTTTTGATAAAGTTCAACACATGTTCATGATAAAAACCTTACATAAACTCAGGACAGATAGTAGGTACCTAAATCTCATAAAGGCCATTTATGACAATCCAACAGTGAACATTATACTAAATTGACAAAAACTGAAAGCCTTCACTCTAAAATCAGGAATAAGACAAAGATGCTCACTATCATCATTTCTATACAGTTCTGGAATTATTAGCCAGAACAGTCAGACTAGAGGGAGCAATAAAAGGCATAAAAATAGGAAAAGAAGAAGTTAAATTATCATTATTTGCAGATGACATGATACTCTACATAGAAGATGCCAAAAACTCCATTAAAAGACTACTAGAGGTAATAAACAAATTCAGTAGTGTAGCAGGATACAAAGTCAACATTCAAACATCGATAGCATTCCTCTACACACACACACACACACACACACACACACACACTCACTGAAGGAGAAATTATGGAAATATCACCTTTCACAATAGCATCTAAAACAATCATACTTGGGAATCAACCTAACCAAGAATGTAAAAGATCTATATGCTGAAAATTACAATACTCTAAAAAAAGAGATGGAAGAAGATATTACAAAATGGAAGGATATTCCTTGCTCTTGCTTAGGAAGAACCAACGTTGTGAAAATGGCTATATTCTCAAAACTGTTGTACAGATTCAGTGCAATCCCAATCAAAATATGCTCAACATACCTTACTGATCTAGAAAAAATATTCCTAAAATTCATCTGGAAACAGAAGAAACCTAGAATAGCAAAGGCGATTCTGGGAAGCAAAGGCAAGATAGGAGGCATCTCAATTCCTGATTTGACACTATACTACAAAGTTACAGTAATAAAATCAGCATGATACTGGCAAAGATATACCCAAAGATCAATGGAACATGTTAGAAGATTCAAACACTGCTACAAAGACACTCAACCACCTTATACTTGACAAAGGGGCTAAACATGTTCACTGGAAGAAGGATAGCCTCTTTAATAAATGTTGTTGGAAAAATTGGGTTTCCACATGCCAAAGACTGAAAATAGAGCCATGCCTGTCACCATACACTAAACTAAAGTAAAAATGAATCAAGGATCTAAATATTAAAACAGAAACACTAAATCTCTTGGAAGACAAAGTAGGTAAAAACCTTGGAGATATAGTGGTAGGGAGAGAATTCATGAATAAAATGCAAACTGCACAGGAAATAATAAAAAGTTTTCACATTTCAAAAGAAATCACCAACAAAGTGAGAAGAAAACCTACAGACTGGGAAAGAATGTTAGCCAACAGTCTCTCAGACAAAGGACTTACAATCCAGAACACATAAAGAACTGAAAAACATCAAGCCACTCAAATTCAAAGACCCTCTCCAAAAATGGGCAGCTGAGATGAACACACAGTTCTCAGTTCTCAGATGAAGATATACAAATGGCAAATAAATACATGAAGAAACGTTCACCATCCCTAGTCATTCAAGAAATATAAATTAAAACAGCATTGAGAGTTCATCTCACTCTGGAAAGAATGGCTGCCATCAAGAAAACACCTCATAACACATGTTGGCAAGGCTGTGGGGGAAAAGGAACACTGCTTCACTGTTGGTGGGAGTGCAGACTGGTGCAACCACTATTGAAATTTCTCAGAAGACTAGGATTGGAAGTTCCATCCAATCCAGCTATTCCCCTCCTGGATATTTTCCCAGAAAAACTGATTATGTCATATCACAGTGATATATGTGCACCCATGTCCATAGCAGCACAATTTGTGATAGATAAATCTTGGAAACAACCAAAAATGCCCATAAACTGCATAGTGGATGAAAAGATGTGGTATTTTTCTACAATGGAATATTAGTCAGCTATAAAAAATGATGATCTTGAGTCCTTTATAGGTAAATGGAGGCAACTTGAAAATATCCCCATTAGTGAAATGAACAAGACTCACACTAGTAAATACCACATTGTCTCTCTGCTTTAAAACAATAATAAAAACTGACAGCATAATGGCACCCAAAATGTATAATTGATATTGTGAAATTGAAAGGGAAGGAAAGTGTTCTAAAGAGTATAACAGCATGTGTAGTGTGTAAGATAGATGACCATATTACTGAACTTCTGTTGGAACATTGAACAGAAGGATTTTCACTGTCAGTGTTTGAGTGTCTAGCCACTATTTATGCTCTGAGTTTGTGACTTTGGCAACTATTTTTTAGGATGACAATGAGTAATGTATCAACTAGTGATTCTATGATGATAAGTTTTTTAAAATTTGGCATTGTTCTACCCTTCCTTTCTGTTTTCTATTTTGTTTAATTCTCTTTTCTTTCTTTGAAAAAGAGAATAATATGCAATATAACAACCATTGTTAAATTTCTTTCATTCTGTTTTGAAAACTTGTTATTGTTTTGAGTTTGCCATTGTTGTTTATGCTTTTTGCTTTTAGTTCTTCTTTTCTGACTTTTCTCTTTTTTAAATAAAATAAAGAAAAACAAAGGCTATTTACAGAAATAAAGTTTCCCAAGCATAGGAATAGAAAAGATATTTAGCCCTTCACCTCCAGGAAGTCTCCCAGAAAGCAGCATCTCAGGCTGTCTCTTTGGGGCCCGAAACTCTCGGACCCATAGAGTGGCCTGGGCTGTTTGCATCCAAAGTCTGCACAGACCTGCATCTCCGCGGGACTCTTTGGGGCTGGTAGGCCTGCCCTTCATCCACAAGGAACTGCCTGGAGATTGGCATCTTGGCCAGGTCTGTTTGGGACCGGGAACTTTTCAGAAACCAAAATTCTGGCCTGACTTTTCGGGACCTGTAGGCCCTTCACTCACAGGGAACCTCCTGGAGACCTGCCTGGGACAAGGCACGGAGGCCTGGCCTGCCTGAGATTCCACAGGCTCCGGGGTGGCCACACCCAGCATTTGCCTTACAACTTAGGGAGCCAGGAGACCACAGAGGGGAGTTAGGACCCTGTGAGGAATCCAGGAGCCTGTGGGGGAGCCACTGCCCCTCCAGGAACTGAGGGTGTAACAGGTAATTTGCCACATAAGCAGAGAAAGCTTTGGAACACCGCTCAAAGTAAGGAAATACAGAAAAATGACAAAAGGAAAGACCAAAAGGCAGGCTCAAAGCCCTAGCCCTCCCCAAGAAAGCTTAGAAGCTGTGTACATAGAAGAAAAA
>PVJX010043720.1:0-13529 GCA_004027295.1 Dolichotis patagonum
CCCAGTGATTGTATATCTGAGTAGTCAGGGAGGCTGAGCCAGAGTGACTGTCACAGGTTCCTGAGACCTGGTGCTGTGTAGTTGTGGCTGCTGAGCTTAACAACAGTCATCTGAGATATTATCTTAGCCAAGAATTTCTGTCCCTGTGTCTTGCATGGGACTGTGCTGGAGGGGATGGTCATGAAAGCAAAATTTTGAGCATTTCCTCCTGCTATTGGGCCATCATGTTGTGGCTGTCATTTTAATTTTTGGAGATCCTGTTCAAGATAGCATTCTTAATTGTGGTTTAGACTCTGTCTTGGGCCAGATAACTGGAAACAGAGTGACTCTTGTGCTCTATTTTCATCTGATACCACTCTTTGGAAAATTCCTAAGGATTTCCTCTTCAGTGTCTCCATCTACAGAAATGAGTAATGTGCTGGCCCTGAGACAAGAAAATTTTCTCATTCACTCCAGGCTCTAGGCAGGAAGTTGGTAATAGACAAGTCATATCTGATGCCTTCAGCAGATGACAATGTGAGACAAGGCAGAGGGCTGGGGGACACTGCAATTGGATTCAGGGTTTTGAATCATTACACAGATTTGAAGGGAGTTTCCACTTGAAGGAGGGATTCCCTGATCTCCGTGATCCATTAGAGAGAGCCCAAGTTGGGAAGCCCAGTGAGGTGCAATAGGGAAAAATGTATTTCTATCAAAATAACCAGCAGAGGAACTCAAAACAACATCGATAGCCATACTGAAGGTATCAAGTGAAAATGCCAGCTTCTTTCATGATATCCCAACAGGTAAAATTCTCCAAGTATGCAGAGCCTCTCTCTGGACTTTGTGACTCACTCCAAATCTGGACACATTGCCATCGTGAGAAGCTGAAAAGAAAATCACCACACCAGTTCTTTAGAATTACAGTATTTAAAAAGTGGCTGATGAGAAAACCTGCAGGGAACAGTGAACTGGAGCAGTCTTTGTGTGTGATAATACTGAGGCAGGCAGAAAAGAACCATATCCATTCCTAAGTTAATTGCAGAATGCATTGGAGAGAAGGTACATATAGGAAGGAATGCCTAAGTGGCAACATGAATGAGTTGAAAATTGGAAAAAAAAAACTCTAGTGGATCTAGTTTGGATATCCAGAGAGAAACATGACACTGTGTTTAACAACATAAGGTATAACTAATTTTAAAGAACTCTGTTCCACAGATTGTTCACACATTCATGTACTGAGTGACATTTATTTTCTGTATGGGGCAGGCATGATTGAAATAGCTGTAAAAATTCTCATGCTAATTTTTTTCTGGGTGGTAGTGTTTTTGTTTCCATTAATTTTGTTGTGATTCTGTTTGAACTAATATTAAACATATCAAAAGAAACATGAAATGTTTCTATATATGTATGAACTCTACAGAGCTTAATAAGAGTTGAATGTGTACTTCTTTGAAAATGATCATTATTTTGTGATATCATTAAATTCATCTATACCAGATATGTGAAACAAATAGTACATTACTATTAGCTGCATTCACCCTACTGCTCAGCAGCAACCCAGAACACCTTACACCTATGGGACTGCCATCAGCAACCAATGATGAATTTCTCCCACTCTTCCTCCTCTGTCTTGATGTCTCAGAGTTACCTAGAGCCTGTGGTTCACACAGCTGTGCTTTAAGATGGTGCCTAGCTTTGGAAAGGCTATCACAGTGTCTTCAATTTAGTTGTAATATTTTGGATTTCCAAAAACAGTGAGTGGTTACTGTGCTGCCCAACATGTCACTAGCTTCAAGGACAAAGCTCTATGACCTACTTCCTCAAACTAGGCTCCACCTTCTAACAGGCCATTCAGCTATGGCTCCATCAATGGATGATCCTCTTCAACACACTGATGTCTGCATGAACGAATCACAGCTCTAGGCCTCGCATTTTAATGTTGCTTCCCTGGGAGTCAGATCCACATATAAGCTAAGGAGTCATTGAAGTCCAAACACTTACTGTGGGGCAAGGATGGATAACATTTTAGAGAGGAGTGCCCAAAATGCCAGCCAAAACACTTCTTCATATCAAAGTGTCAGTATTGCCATTAAATATCAATAGTTTAGAAAAAAATATTCATACACTAACATCACTTGTTTTAAAAAATAAATGCCAAATATACCATATGTACATCAATGCTGCCAGGAATTTTTCACAGCTCAGCTTGTACAGCATTACACCGAACAGCTGAATAAAGTTCATGTTGTGGGAATTTTATTTTTTTAAAATTTTATTTAAAGAGAAACCAAACAAAACAGAAAAAAAGGCAGCAACAATATAAACTTCCAAGGAAAAAGAGAAAAGAACAAAAAAAAAAACCTAAGAAATCATCACTTGATAACTTACATGCTGTCATCTTGGAAATAGTTGTTCAAGTTACAAAGTTAAAACATACAAAGTATACATTCAAACAATGAGACTGTTAACAGTTCTGCTCCATGATCTAACAAAAACAGTAATATGGTCATTCATCTTACACACTTAAATATACATGCAATTATTTCCTTTAGAGCACTGTCTTTTTCTCTCTTTTTTACAGTAGGAATTACACATGTTGCGTTTTGCTACTCCTATGTATCTTATTACTATTTACACTAGAGACACAATGTGATATTTAAAAATATGATTCTTATTTCACTAATGAAGATAGTCTCAAGTTGTCTCCATTTACCTATGAAGGCCTCAAGATCATCCTTCTTCAAAACTGAGTAGTAATACAATTTTGTATAAAAATACCACATCTTTTTCATCCACTCGGCAGTTGATGGGCATATTGTTTGTTTCCAAGATTTAGCTATTAAAATTGTGCTGCTGTGAACATGGGTACAGATATATTACTGTGATATGACCTTTTCAGTTTTTCTGGGAAAATACCCATGAGGGGAATAGCTGGGTGAATGGAGCCTCCAGTCCTAGTCTTCTGAGAATTCTGCATACTATTTCCATAGTGGTTGCACCAGTCTACACTCCCACCAACAGTGGAGCAGTGTTCCTTTTCCCCTGCAACCTTGCCAACATTTGTATCAGTTGATTTCTTGATGGCAGCTATTCTTTCTGGAGTGAGATGAAATCTCACTGTTGTGTTAATTTGCATTTCTCAAATGACCAGTGATGGTGAATATTTCTTCATGTATTTATTTGGCATTTGTATATCATTATCGGAAAACTGTGTATTCATCTCGGATGCCCATTTTAGGAGAATATCTTTGAATTTGGGGGGGGTTGTTGTTTTTCAATTCTTTATATGTTCTTGATATAAGTCTTTTGTCTGAAGGGTTTCTGGTTAAATTCTTTCCCATTCTGTGCGTTTTGCTTTCATACTGATGGTGATTTCTTTTGAAGTGCAGAAACTTTTCAATAATATGAGATCCCAGTTGTTAATTCTCTAAAGCATTTCCCATTCAGTTTGTGTTTTTTTCATGAATTCTCTGCCTACACCTATTTTTCCAAGACTTCTACATACCCTATCTTCCATTAGATTTAGTGTTTCTATTTTAATGTTTAGGTCTTTGATGCACATACACTTTAGATTTGTGCATGGTGATAGGCATGGATCTAGTTTCAGTCTTCTTCATGTGGAGAGCCAATTTTCCAACACCATTTATTAAAGAGGCTATACTTCTTCCAGTGAACTTGTTTAGCCCTTTTGTCAAATATCAGGTGGCTGAGTGTCTTTGTACTTATACTTGCATTTTCTAATCTATTCCATTGGTCCTCTGGTCTCTTAATTGGCCAGTACCATGCAGATTTTATCACTGTGGCTTTGTAATAAAGTTTCAGGTCAGGAATTGAGATGACTCCTGCCTTGCCTTTATTGCCCATAATTGCCTTTGCTATTATAAGTTCCTTCTGTTTCCAAATGAATTTTAGAAGTGTTTTCTCTAGATCTGTGAGGTATGTTGATGGTATTTTGATTGGAATTGCATTAAATCTATATAACAGTTTTGGGAGTATGGATATTTTCACAATGTTGGTTCTTCCTAGCCAAGAGTAAGGAATAAACCTCCATTTTCTAATATCCTTTCAATCTCCTTTTTTAGCATAGTATAATTTTCAGCATATAGGTCTTTTACATTTTTAGTTAGGTTGATTGCTAAATATTTCATATTTTAGATGTTATTGTGAAGGGCAATATTTCTATAATTTCTCTCTTGGTGAGTTTCTTGTTTGTGTACAGGAATGCTATTGATTTTTGCACGTTCTCTTTGTATCCAGTTACACTGCTGAATTTGTTTATTACCTCTAGCAGTCTTTTAATGGAATTTTTGGGTCTTCTATATAGAGCATCATGTCATCTGCAAATAGTCATAATTTGACTTCTTCCTTTCCTGTCTTTATTCCTTTTATTTCTCTCTCTTGTCTGATTGCCCTGGGTACTTTTCCAGAACTATATTGAAAAGGAGTGGTGGTAGTGGACATCCTTGTCTTGTTCTTGACTTTAAAGTGAATATTATTGTTTTGGTCCATTTAGGACAATAATGGCTCTTGATTTGTCATAGATGACCTTTATAAGGTTGAGGTAGACACCGTGTATTCTGAGTTTCTGTAGGGTTTTTTTTCATGAACATATGTTTGACTTTATCGAAAGCTTTTTCTGCATCTATGAGTATGTGGCTTTTAATTTTGGCTCTGTTGATATGATGTATCACATTTATTGATTTGCATATATTAAAACATCCCTGCATTCCTGGAGTGAACCACACTTGGTCATGATGTATTATGTTCTTTATGATTTGCTGCATTCTATTTGCCAGTATTTTATAGACAATCTTTGCATCTATTTTTATTAGTAACATTGGCTTATAGTTCTCCTTTTTGTTTGAGTCTTTCTCTGGTTTGGTTATGAGAGTTATGCTTGCATCCAGGAATGATTTAGGGAGGATTGCTTTCTTTTCAATTTCATTGAAGAGCTTAAGGAGTATTGGCATCAAATCTTCTCTAAATATCTTGTAGAATTCAGTCGTGAATCCAACAGGAACTGAACTTTTCTTTGATGGTAAGATTTATATTGTTTTCAATTTCAGTAGTTGATGTTGGGTTAATCAAGATTTCTATATCTATTTGGTTGAGTTTTGGTTATTCATATGTTTCCAGAAATCTATACATTTCTTCTGTGTTTTCCTCTCTATGTGAGTAGAGATTTTTAAAGTAGGTGTTCATGATCTTTTGAATTTCCATGAGATCTGTAGTAATTTCCCCATTTCAGACCTTAATGCGTAAATTTGGGTTTTTTTCTTTCTTTTTCTTTATAAGGTTAGCTAGAGTTTTGTCAATTCTGTTTTTTCTTCAAAAAACCAGTTTTTTCATTCATTAATTCTTTGTATTGTATTTTTTGGTTTCAATTGCATTGATTTCTTTTCTAATCATTACTTTTTCCTTTCTCTTATGAGCTTTGGGTTTAACTTGCTCTTCTTTTTCTAGTAGCTTGAGATGAAGCATTTTCTTGTTATGAAAATTTATTGCTATATATTTCCCTCATAAGACTGCTTTCATTGCATCCCACAGATTACAATTGGTTCTTTCCACATTTTCATTATATTGTAGGTATTGCTTTATTTCCTCCTTAATTTCATCTGTAGCCCACTGGTTGCTTAAAATGTTGTTGTTTAATTTCCATGTATGCATGCAGGTTTTGCAATTTCTTTTGCCATTAATTTCCAATTTCAGTGCACTATGGTCAGATAGTATGCATGGGATAACTTCAATCCCCTTGCAATTACTTAAGAATGTTTTATGGAATCATATATGATCTTTTTGCAGAATGTCCCATGTGCAGCTGAGAAGAATGTGTATTCTGTTGTGGTTGGGTGGAACACTCTGTGAACATCCACTAAGTCCAGTTGCTCACAGGTATGATTCAGTTCTATTACTTTTTTGCTGACTTTTTGTCTAATTGATCTATCTCTTTGTGACAGTGGGCTGTTAAAGTAGCCTATAATAATTGTGCTCTTGAGTATTTGGTTTTTCATGTCCTTTGTGTTGTGTGCTCCTGTGCTTGGTGCATATATATTTATAATTGTTAGTTCCTCCTCTTGAATTTTTCCACTTACAAATATATTGTGACCTTCTTTGTCTCTTTTAATCATTTTAGGTTTGAGGTTCACATTTTCTGCAAATAGAATAGTTACCCTTGCTTTTTTCTGGGTTCCTCTTGCATGAATACTGTTTTCCATTCTTTGACTTTTAATCTATGAGTGTCCTTTTGAGTCAGATGTGTTTCTTGTATACAGCATATTGTGGGATCATGTTTCTTGATCCATCCTGTCAACTTATTTCATTTGATAGTTTAATTGAGACCATTTACATTTATAGATATCACTGATATGTACTGGCTCAACTTTGCCATGTTATGTTCCAATAGTTTGCTTTCTGCTTTTCCCCCTTATTTAATGTGTTTTCCTACCTGGTGGTTTCTTTCTGTTGTTCTGGGGATGCGGTTATTTTTAATCTCTGTCTAGGATATCTTTCAACACTCTTTCTAGGGTTGTTTTGGTGGATGTGAATTTCTTGAGTTGTTCTTTGTCATGCAAGTACCTTGATTTTCCATTAAATTTGAATGAAAATTTTGCTGGGTACATCAGTCTGGGTTGAAAGTTGTTTTATTTCAGGGTTTCAAATATCTCATTCTAATCACTTCTTGACTTGAGGGTTTGTGCTGAAAAGTCTGATGTGATTTTAATAGGCTTTCTTCAATATGTGACTTGTGTTTTTTCTCTAACAGCTTTTAATATTCTGTTTTTATGTTGTATGTCTGAGATCTTAACTATTATGTGTCTGGGTGTAGATTTATGTTGGTTGTGATTGTTTGGTATCTGTATTCCTCACTTAGCTGCATATCAAATTTTTTCCCTATGTTTGGGAAATTTTCTCCTATTGTTTCTGTGAATATTTTAGATATGTCATTTGTATGGACTCCAGCATCTTCACTAATGCCTATTAATCTTATATTATTGCTCTTGGCATCATCTTGAAGCTTCTGGATTGTCATTTCTTGATGCTTTGTTATTTTTAAAAGTTCTATCCTTTCATAATCACTAATTGTGTTCTTGTCCTCAATGTCCAAAATCCTATCCTCAGCTTCATTTAAACAGATTTGCATGCTTTGAATCGAATTTTTGTTCATTGGATGTCTCCTTCAGTTTGCTTCATGAATTCTGCTTGTTTTCTGCATTGTTCATTCACGGTTTCAATCAGTTTCCCATGTTCCTGTACTTTTTCTCTATTTCTTCTTTAGCTGCTGTCAGCAACTCCTTTACTAAGGTTGTTATTTCCATCTTTACATGGGAAAGTACTTCTAATTTGATTTCCTCTATGGCCTCACAGAGTTCTTTTTAAAATTTCATTCGCTATCTTTTCAGAGATTTCTGGTTTGTTACCTTTGGATTCCTCTATTTCAATGTCTGCTGTACTTGCATCTGGTGGACTGGATGTTTGGTATTGCATTTTGCTGTTTTGTTTTGCCATTTTCCTCTTTTCAGTTAGTGTTTGGTCCTTCATACCCACTAGTGTCAACTGTTGGTAGTGTGTATCTTCATGTCCTACTGTAAGGCTGATATTTGTCCAGTTGCTGGGTCTCACAATGAATAGGTGGGCCAGTCATCTGAATTCCTGCTGCAGGGCCTGTTGGGTGAGTCCTTTATTCTTCATGGGCTGACAAGCCTAGTGGTATTGATGTAGTTCAACTTTTTATTCCTGCTAGTAATTTACCTTTAGATTATTCCAGGTCATCAAATCTCCCTGTCTATAGTGTTTGGTTGGTTGAGGCCCTAGTGTGTCCCTATTGTGTGCCTGTGTGTCTCATAAGCCCTTTTGATTTTCCTCAAGTTGGGGGAGTCCTTTTCAACACACTCATCACTCTGCCTGATGTTTTCTGTGTGTAGGAAGGGGTCACCCTCACTCTTGTCAGACATAACAAGGGCTTACAGTTAGTTGGAAGGAGCTTTACTACTGGCCTTATTTAGCTACTGTACACCTGTATTTTAGGAGCATACTCACCACACTGACTGGAACCAGCTTAGATCTTGTTATGGTGAGGCTGTCGCTTAATTTCCCTTCAAGATAGCACAGATAGTCCACTGTAGTCCAAGCTTCCTCCGGGCACATAGTTCCAAATTTGCCTGGCGCATGCTGGGATTCCGCTACATGCCACATGAGTACACACAGTCAGGCCCCCGGGTGTGTTCCTGGCCTCCTGGCTGCTTGGAGTTCACTGAGCACAGTCTGGTTAGGTCTGCTGATCCCTCTCACATGCCTTAGGGTGGTATCAGATGCAGGATGTGGTCTTACTACCTTTGCACAGAGTTCCAAGTAGTCCTGGTGCCCGTTGGGATTCTGCCTACCACCAGAGCATGCAGTTGGGGCCTAGTGTGGCTCCCAGGCCTGCTAACTGCCTAGGGTTTGTCCAGTGGAGTCCAATTAGGCCCTCTGGTCCCTCTCGTGTGCCTTCCAGTGCTATCAGACACAGGGTGTGGTCTTACTGCCTTGCCTGGTGTGTGCTGGGATATTGCCGCCACCAGAGCGCGCACAGTCAGGGCCTCTGGTGGGCTCCTGGCCCTTCTACAGCCTGGGGCTTTCCAAGCACAGTTCAATTAGGGGGAATTTGTATTATGTGGCTATCTAGATTTGAGTACAAGTTATGTCCTGCCTGTGATCCTTCTGACCCAGTCAACAGGAACACCTGATGATGAACCTTTTAAGGTGATTTAATTTTATGTGTACATGTTTTCAGTTCATATGGCTCACAAATGTCTACTGTTTATTAAGTGCCTGCTTCAAGGTAGATAACAGCAATTACATCAAGTATGGAGTTATATTTGATTTTTTAAAATTAAAATATATGCCACTGATAAGTGCAGAATCAACTGAGAAAGGAGACTGTTATAAAATGAACTAAATGTGTAAATTCAGAATTATGAAAATTAGTTTAGGAAGGAAATTCTGAATATATGAAACAGGAGTATTTGTTCTTATATATTCTCCATTATTTAACTGATTTAAATGAGTGAGTATAGAGAGAGGGATAGAAAGAGAGAGGGAGATTGAGTGTTTAAACTGTACCATGCTGTATTTATGAAGTCCTAATTTCTAAGGTCTGAAAGTAAAATGTATTCCCAAGTCCTGATAGTGCCCTTTGACAGAAAGATCTCACTGAACCCCATAGGCTCTGTCCTGAGTTCTGCCAGCTGCCACCTCAGCCCACCTCCCTGAACAGAGGACTCCTCGTGGGGCTGGGGCTGAGCTGGGGCATCAGGTGTTCTTACATTGCCAAGGTGAGGATTGAGCCATGTATTTACAAATCTTATAAATAGGGATGTCATGGATTTAATTTCCTACTCTGAAGCATTTGTTTCACCATTTGACAACATCTCATCATCAGAATAAAACTAGCAAATTCTTTTTTACAGGATGTTCAATCAACTTTTTTCATCTTTTGGAGACAGGGTCTCACTATGCAGTTCAGGCTGGCTTTGGGCTCATTTTGTAACCCAGGCTACTCTCACATGTACAGTTGATTCTCCTGCCTCAGCCTCCAAAGTGCTAGGGTTACAAGAATGACCCAAAATACCTAAGTAATTTGATATTTAAAAGCAATCTCAACCATTTAGTGAAATTCCTAAATAGAAAATGAAAAAAGTAAGTACATAGGTATGTTCTTAGGCAATTAATTTTAGCCAAGCATGTTTACTTGACCTTGGATCGGTCAAAAGTCACATGAAGGCTATACGTTTTAGGGTCTCCTCAGGTCACAGGATGTTAAAAGAGAAAGAAAATCCTAGAGACTAAATGAAAGCCCTCACATGGCAGCTTCTTTTCCTGCACCTGCTCCTGGTGCCTTGTGTCTTTCCCATGAAACAAATGCCCCCTTCTGGTTCCAAGTCGGGAGAGTTTTTGTGTGGGCACACAATGATGTCCTCTCACTGTGTGTGGGATGCACTGTGATACAGAGTCGTGTCCTTGGGTCTTAGGCTGCTCATTTGCAGTTACAGTTTGTTCTTGCCATTGTCACAGAAGATGATGAATCAGCCTTTCAAGGTGTCTGCATAACTTATGTAAGTACTATCATGACAGCTGCCCCTCAGCCTACACAACAGAAAACACAAGGATATCCTGGTCAGGAAACTGTGACATATATCCACTGTTTATCCCAGTCATGTCCACATATCCTTTTCTAATTCCTTGTTCTCCATAATTTAACTTTCAGAAGTGCAAACAAGAAAACCCAACTCAGCCCCTAACCCATAGCGATCTTTTGTGCACATTCCTGATCACTGACTGGTAATAGTTTGAAATCTAGTGCTTGGCTCCTCTCCAGAGCTGCAGGGTCAGGGCTGGGCTGCTTTTCATGAGCACAGGGTGGCCTTATTTGCATTTCTTCCTGCTATCTAACTGACTGGACTCTCAGAGCAGGAAGTGTCCACAGCAGAAATGAGTGCACTAGGGAACTCTGGTAACAAAGACACATTCAACAGAATATTATAGCTCTTGTGACAGTGCTGTGTTGTGTTTGTAACTCTTCATCAGCTTTCATTTTTGTCCATGTACTCAGCTCATGTTTTTTATATTAATGATGCTTGCTTTGTGAACATGAGAAATGTTGAGTGCCACGAGCAGTTGCGTTCTCCATATAAAATCTGATGCTGTGTGAATGTCATCAACATTGTCTAGGTCTTTGCTCTCCTGATCAGTGAGCAGATTGATTCTTGGTCCAACTCCTAGACTTTCCTGTTGTGGTGTGTAGACCCCTAACCCTGTGGTGAGAATGTGTGTGCCTGTGCTGTGTTCTGCTCTTTTATGAAAGAAAACAATACTGGCATTCCTTTGCAAACTGTTGCTGAGTTTCTTGATCTAACCTGTGGTTAAGTTCCACTGTCTCAAATTTTTCTAACTTTTTTTGGGATCTTATTCATTTTTGCAATAGTGTTTGCAGTATATAATGGATGTATTTATTGTATACACATACACTTGTACCTAAAACTCTTTAATTCTTGTTTCACCAGATTCCCTCTAACATCCTTCCATTTCTTATTTTCCTTTAGTTTTGCAAAATATATTTTTATCATTTTTTGCCATTTAGCACATTTATATTCTTTTTTTCTTACATACTATGAAGTGTTTAGGGTTTCTTGATTTATATCACTTATATAGCACAACAGGTTTTTACAGCTATTCCTTTGGCAGTCAATGACTATCAAGAATACAGTGAATGGAGAACTCAAAAAACTTTATTCTGTTCTTGAATTGTTTCTAAGATGTGTCTCTTATTTTAGATAGATTGATTTGTTGTTCCTCTTCATACTTCCCCTAGGCCCAGAATGGTTTGCTAGAAAATTCACATTGAAGGATTTGGCAAAATAATTTGCAAATACTAATAACTGCTTAAGTATTGGAAATACAGACACCATCCCTTCAACACTTTTATTAACAGATAGAGAAGATCCTTGTGCCTGATCTTCATATAGGGGTAAACCATCAATGATGAAAGCAAGCCAGGGTGGGGTTTCCACTGTACACTCCAAGACCTATACTGAAGCCATTTCATTAACATGTGCTCTTAAAACATATTCTTAAGCCCTCAGTCTAGGCAACTCTGAGAAGTATTGCTTATAAGTACATGAGGCTTTGAAAGGACACGGTGATTCAAGCAAAAAGAGAGATTATATATACGTAAGTATGTAGGTAGGTAAATAGATATCGAAAAGATCGAATGCTACTACTGTCTGGAATAAATCCTCAATTCTAACCTCTATAAAGAATGTACAGTCCCTACTCCTGTTGAGCTACCATTAGCAGAGGGCTCAGTGAGGCCCTTGAGCAGTGTCCTGAGTGCAGCCAGACTGTCCCTATTCCTTAATCCCCTTAGTACTGTGCTGCACATGGTGCTGGTGCTGATTGTGTGGACAAATCTCTTGGAATGACCTGACTGAGGGAAGAGCTGTGTGTTCTGAGACCCTGAGGAAAAGGAAGTGAAGGATTTCATTCCCCACTCTGAAGCATTTAATTCTGCATGAGACAACTCCTTGTCATGATGATAAAATGATCTGATTCATTTTTAGATGATGATGATTTGACACTCAAAGGAAACCAAAACTGACAAAATTTACAGCTTACTTTGAGATGAATGCAAGTCACATTTACTCTTCAAAGAAACTTCATCTTAATAGATAAAAAATAACTATGTAAATATATATCCATGCAATTTAAATGTTAAGCCATGAATAAAAATAATATGGCATATATAAACAAGGGAGTATTAGTCATAAAGAAGAGTGATTTTGAAACATTTGAAGAAAAACTGATGAATTTTGAGATTGCTGTAGCCAAGGGTTGTACACAGAACAATTAGAATCAGGACATGGAGTTTATATTATTGTTTTATGATGGTCACCCAAATTAACACAAGAAAATGCAGGAAACCTATCCACAACACCAAAGATATGGAGTATTTAATCAAGCCCCTAAATCCCACAACAATGTCCCACATGAGTCCAAATGAAGACTGGACTCGGGACAGTGCCTTCCATGAGTCTAACTGGAGGTCAAGAGCTCAAAAGAAGGGCTCGTGTCAGTCTATTTTATGTATCCATGCTGGGTAGGCCAAAAGGTCAGCAGTGGAAGCTAGAAAGTCTATGCCAGCAAGATGAAGGATCTCTACTGGTAGGTGGAGGGTTCTATGCTGGATCCAAGAAGTCACACTCACAACAAAGGCCAGGGCTGTCCTGAAAAGCACCACAGCATTCTCAGCAACATGGAGGCTCCAAGCTCCTCTGACAAGCACAGTGGAGTACATGCCAGGAAGCCAGTCTCACGAGTTCATCCTGGAGACCAAGTGGCACCTGTCTTCCCCTCCGGAGCTAGGAAGCAATGCTCGATGTAGGATCAAAGTTTCTCCAGGAGAACCAAGGGCTCAAACAGAAATGCATAGGAGAACTCAAAACACCTCAATGCCTCAATGTATCTCAACACATTAACACCTCAATGCACTTCCTTCTTCTCCAGGACTCCATTTATTCTGACAACTTTCCTCAGGTGAAACATTGATGTTCAGCAGCATGGTGATTCAATTCAACTGTCGTTAAGTTGACCACCAGTTTTTAATCCATAACAGAGATCATAATGCCAAGAAAAATATTTCAGTTATCTAAATCTAAATATCACATGGCGTCTTTAATGTAAAGGGACCAAATATAAGCAATTTTTTTTCAGCAGGGATTGAACTCATGACCATGTGCTGGCAAGGAAGGCGCTTATGCCACTGAACGAAATCCCCAGCTCCTAACTATAAGCAATTTAGAGAGAAAAATAAAAGTCCATGTTTTGAAGTAGAGTTGTAGACTCTATATGGGTAGAAAGGGGATCTGGGAAACACAAGATGAGGGGAAGGTTGGAGAACAGGTGATGTAAAAATCATCAAGATGCAATATGTGCATTTATCAAATCTCCAAGTTAAATATACTCACTATGTATAAATGAATAAATAATGCAAAAGAAGCACAAGGTATCCCATT
>PVJX010043721.1:0-13541 GCA_004027295.1 Dolichotis patagonum
GAGGGAGGGAGGGAGGAAGGAAGGAAGGAAGGAAGGAAGGAAGGAAGGAAGGGGAAAAAAGAAAAAGAAAAGAAAGGCAGGACAGCTGGCCAAGTTTATCTTTGAACTAATTTTCCTTTTACTGTAAGTGAAATAATCTTGTCTTTTACAGAAAGTACATTTGATAATCATCTTCCATAAGTAGTCTGATGAAAAAGTTGCTTAGTTGCCACACTTCTCTGGTTGTAATTTGTTTTTGTGTGATGGCAAAAGTAAACATGTATCTGGGCACTATGTCATGAACTCTGCACTTACAATACTTCAGATCACACAGTACCAGCACAAGAATAAACCAGAAAAACTGAGTAATAATCCATGGGTAAAGAGGTACAGACCTGTGGTAGGATTCTTGCCTTATATTTGTAAGGTACTAGGTTGGACCCTTTCAAAAGGAAAAGTCCATGAAGAGCCCAGCATGGTGGTGCACACCTGGGTAAATTAGTGACTTAACATGACTCTGATCAAAATAAAAAAAATACGAAGAGCTAGAGATATAATAGCTGAGTGCAAAGGTCCTGGGTTCAGACCTAAATGGAAGGTGGTCCATACAGACATTTGATTTATGGCTAAAGAAGCTGTATAGAAAACAGGAGTTTTCCAGTAAATGGTACTAGGCCAATTTTATATTCACAAAGTGAAAAATTAAATCAAGGTCTACTCCAGACCATATCAAAAATAAGACTAAGGTCTTTAAACTATGACTCAAAATCCTAAATCATAAAGAACTGATCAATTTGAACATATGAAATTAAAATCTTTTTTAAAACCACAGTTTTAATCTAAAAATGTTTTAAAATCCTTTTTATTACAAAAAATCATAAATTAAAAAATTCATGAAAATCCAGGTACCAAGACACCACCTATATTACCTATCGGCTTGGCAAAAGTATGACAGTGTATTCTTCTGGGAAGGATATGAAGAAACAGGCACACTTTTAAGCTGCATGTGGAAACTGTCTTGATATATAAGCCTAATGAAAGGAATTAGGCAATATATAACAAAGTTATACACAGGGATTTAATCTGAAGTCATATCTCCAAAATACAAAAATACATATGCACGAGAGCTACTTTATTGCAGCATTATTTTTCATTGTACAATACTAGTAGACCTTGAACATCTATACACAGAAAAGTGAGTATAGTACCCTTCAGTGAATACAATGAAGTACTAGATGGCTACAAAAGGAGACTTCTACAATACTTTAAGTGAAAATAAGCAAAATGAAAAAAAAGCCCTTTGTATAAGAAAGGGGACATTTAAACTAGGCATGGTCAGAGGTGCACCGCTATAATCTCAGTTACACAGGAAGCTGCAGGAAGTTAAAGTAGAACTAAAAGTTCAAGTCTGCAATTTAACAAGATCCTATGTCAAAATAAAAAAATTTATAAAAGGATGGGCTCAGTGGTAGAGTGCCCCTGGGCTCAATACCAGTATAAGAAAGGAAGCAAGGGAGACAATTTTGAAATGCAAAGATAGGCGTATATTCAAACAAAACCCTTACATCCCAAAAAAATGAATGGAAACTGAGTAAAAACGAATGGTGCGTGACTTGACTGAATATATCGTCTCACACAGTTCTGAAATCTTGTTAGTGTTTCACATACTCAAAATAAATAAATTAAATAAACAAAGGAGGGGGGCAAAGATGGGGACACCTAAAATGGCATGCAGTACAAACAGGTGAACTTAACTATTTCAAATGAATTGCATAATCCAAGTTTGGCCATAAATCTAAGGTGGTCGGGGATCAGCATAGGAAGAACGAACAAATAAATTCCTGGGCTTTTAACCTATTACTCAAAAGTATGATTTGTGTTTTCTTCTGAGACAACCAGGGACTTCAAGGTGTTTTTTTCTGTTAAAACCATGACTCTGCACTTGGGCCTACCTCTGATGTATATAGTAAGAGTAAAACAAAACTTAGCCTTTATAACCTTTATTACCTTAAAACTATGGATAGAGGTATGTTATTCAGTTTTTAGAAATTAGCAAATAAAATTTATTAGCTCAAAATTTACCTACCTATCTCATTCCCCTTCATGATAACAGTTAACTAAAGTAGTGTTTAGAGCCACGGCCACCCCAGGGCGAGAACCAGTAGCATCTCCTGAGATCCATGCCATGCTGGAACTTAGGGCACTGGGAAACCAAGCAACCAGCTCACTGCCCTGGCAAGCAGCTGTGAGTCTACTGGTGCACGAGCTGAGAATCAAACATCCCATCCCCACCCCCAACACGCTCGTTAGCAAGTGGGAGCCAGAGATCTGAGAATCTCTTAGGAGGCTAACCATACGTAATATTGCAAATAAGGGGGATTTCCGTCTACCATCTCTTTGAAGGCAAATATTTTTATCATTGTTTTGCTTGTCCTGATTAATGGCATTGCTCTATTCAATATTCCGTTTTGATAAGTTCTATAATATTCTGTATTTCCTTTGATTTTGCTATCTGATTGAAAGAACAACTATTGTGAAGATAACAAGATACACTATGGTACCTATTACTGTTATCCCGGCAACCTGCTGTGAAGTTCTGTACCAATTTCACTACACTGTCTCATTTGGCTTTATTCCATCCTGTTCTGTTGTACTTTAGTACCTTCAAATTAATAAAAAATTTTAAAGAAAAAATAAAGTAGTGTTTAGGATTCACAGACATCCAATTACCAGCTTTTAAATTGTCCAGTTCCAGACCTTTCTCCTTTGAAGCACCATCTAAGTCTCCAGCCTAAACTGGTAGTGTAGTTACCTGGGACCAAGGAAAAGCAGAACCTAACATGACTAAAACTGCCACAACGATAACCATTTCGTGTGAATGGACTAAGCCAGGATTCCTTAGGATCTACAAAACTACAACTGACATAATGATTCACCAAACCCCAGTTCATTACATTATACCCTATAAATCTGGTCTCCATTCTTTTGTGGACCAGCCAGTTTGATGCCCTTCATCACAGTATGTACCCTCTAGCTGTTCAAACTGGGTTCTTTCCTACTATTTTTTCTTACTTTTTTTGGATTAGGGCCAACCTGATATTTGTCAGCTCCTCTAGCTTAAGTCCTTTCCTATCTTCAATTAAAGCATTTTTCCTGCAAATTTATGCTTTACTTTTAATTTCCATTATCACAAAAGCAGGGAGCCATGTTATGCAGCGACTAATCTTTAAAACCTCAAGAAAAAAGCAAAAATGTATAAACAAATATTGAATGCTAGTTGACAAATCTGTTCTTTGTAATGGTATAAGTGAGCAATCCTGAGACCATTTTCTATATATTCTAGGACTGAGAATCTAAGTATTGCAACATGCATAAGCATACACACATATTAGAAGCCAGCTTTTCACTGAAGAAAGGATTACAATTATGAAACATGAAAAGACTATTATGAACCTTGTATATCACTGCAATTGGAAGTATCAGTATAAACTCATACATTTTAATGTAAAGTGAAACAGACATATGGGGACCCTTGACATACAAATTCAATTCATTTGCAAGGGCTGGTTGTATCTCAAGTTGATTGTTAAGACTATTTTTCCCAGAAGAAATAATGGAAATACCCATAATGCATTCCAAACCACCCCTTAACTTTTTCTTAATAAAAAAGGGTTGTATAATGTGCATAATTTCTGAGAAACACCAATCATTTTCCTAGCATATTCACCAAAAAGTTATAAAATGTGTCCAGAAACAACAATTTAATATTGTACTCACCATTGAAGTTGACATCTTTGGTTTAAAGGAAGGAAGGATAAAATGGAAGGTGGTTATTGTTTGAAAGGAGCGTTCTCTTCCATAAGAGCATCAGGAATCTGAATCTAGTGTCCTTTCTCTCAGGAGAGTCTGGAGTCCATTAGGACATGCTTCTGGCTCACCAGGTCTCAGCCTTTTCAGAACTAAAAACTGGTCAAAGGGCCAGCATTTGGGTGGTAACTCAAGACTCTGGTTATAGCCCAAGTTATTTGTATGTGAGGTTGGTTGTAACTCAAGGGTCTACTGTAAAAACTGATATACAGAGATGTGTATGTGTGTGCGTGTGTGTGTGTGTGTGTGTGTGTACGCGCATGTGAGTAAAATCAATGAGCACATCTAACTTACAGACTTTGGTTTTTAAGTTCTGCTCCCCACTAAAAGGAGTAAGTCCTCTTTGCAGAAAAAGTTGATTTTAAGCCTAAGGGTGAATAGGGTCTACCGTGGCGAGAAGTGAAGATTGCTCAAGAATAACAGGAACATGTAAGGACAGAGAAGCCAGCATGAAATAGGTCTCAGAGGCCAATTCACGGAAAATGTTAACATTAAAATAAATGATGCCAGGGCCAGGGATTTAGCTCAGTGGCATAAGTGCCTGCCTGGCAAGCACGAGGTTGTGAGTTCGATCCTCAGTACCAAAACAAAACAAAACAAACAAAAAATAAATAAAATTTTAAAAAATAATAAAAAAATAAAATAAAATAAAATAAAATAAAATAAAATAAAATAAAATAAAATAAATGATGCCAAACTATTTGTTGCTCGCTAAGTGAAGAATCCATGAGATTTCTAGGAAGATAGCAGAGTGGCAAGCACAGAAACAGCCTCTCTGAAATTTGGTGTCCAGACACTGGAATATAGCAACAAGAGGAAGAGAAGGAGGGAAGTGGGTCCCTTGGACCCAGTTAAGAATTTGAAACAAAAACTGAAGCCCATCGGGAGACTGAAGACAGAGATTTCAACAAAGAAGGAGGTAATAAAGCAGTACCTTCTCCCTAAGCCCAGGCTCACTGCACAGGAGGAGCTACTTGAACCAGTGACACATAGTGACTAACTTTTGGAGACCCCAGAGGCCTCCACAGAAAAATGCACCAGTGGAACAGGGCAGCAGATTGCAGTGAATGGTGAGTTATTCCAGTTCAGACATCACCAGGAGGGGGTGACTGACCAGTAGCCATCTTGGAGAGGGGCCAATTTAGCTCAGGACTCAGACAGCTGTGGGCTGGCTCCATCTAGCAGCTCCTAGTGTCTGGGTAAGGCATAACTCACTTCAAATCATCAGGAAATCAAGGAACCAAGTTCAAGGTGGCAGACTGTCAAATTCAAGCTGGCTATAAACACTTGGATTGTTACAGGCTGAACAAACTGAGTTCCAGCCTTATAGCAGAAACCAGCCTTAACTTCACTGGAACTAAAGGTACAGGCTTGCTGGAAATATCCATTACTCCACCATAGATCTATGGCTTACCTGCTGAGATTAATCAACACAGATCTGGGCTCTGTTTGTCAATGTTATCTACCAGTGATAGCAGACACACCTTGAAGGGGATTTTTTCTTTTCTTTTCTTTTCACTTGTTTTTGTTTTCTTTTTTCTCGATTGTTCTTCTTTTTACATGGCTATGAATACTATTTCTAGTTTCTTTTTGTTTTTCTGGTTTTTCTTTTTTTATTTTAAAGAGGGTAAAATTAAACATAACAGAACAAAAAAAGATCACAAGAAAACAATACAAGAGACACAGATTTTAAAGCAAGACCACCAGAGATCTTCACTCTCTACCATATTATCTCTTGTTTTCTTCCAAATAGTCATCCATATCTTCACATACAGTGAATTTACACAAAACAAAATAGCATCAAACTGATCAGAACAGGATGATGATGGCATTTTAAGTCTTCAAGACCAGACAATAGGGAAATCAATAATGGCTGCCATAACATCCCTTGCTCTCTTCAAAATAGCTGTCCATACCTTCGCGTATGTTGAAATTAAACAAAACAAAACAGACTAATATCACTCTGAACAAAGAATAACAGTATTGTAGATTTCATATCATGATGCTACAGAATTAGCACTGGGTACCTTAGTGTCTCTTTTTCTTCAAAGTATCTGTTCTTTTCATCATGCATTATATATTCTTGCAAACTGTCCAGAAGTTCTACGCATGCATGAGTCTCTACATGTACACCTATCCTTTCTGTATTAAAGGGAAAAACAAATCAAAACAAGACAAGACAAATTCCTAGAAAAGCATGAAATGAAAAACACATATAAAGCCACAATACTAGGTGATCTACAGTAGTTACTATGATGTCTCTTGTTATTTTCAATAGAATTGTCCATATCATCAGACAAAGTATAATAGAACATAGCAGTACATAGCAATATTAATAAAAAAAATTGGAGACATTATAGACTTCAAAAGCAGTTAATAATCAAACCAGAATGAGTATCCTAATAAATCTTGTCGTCTTCAGAGTAGTTGCTTATACTTTCAGACTTGATACTATCAAGCATAGCAGATTAGAATAAAATCAGGCATGACAAAATAGCGACCTAACAAACCAGATTCAAATAAGATCAGTCATAATAAGACAGTGTAAGTAATACAGGGCTTCAGATTAAATTAAAAGAAATTAAGGATAATTACCATAGTATATCCTGCTATTTTTGGAATAGCTGTCTATGCCCTCAAATCTAGTACTAGTAGACAGACTGGAATAGACTAAAATCAAACTAAACAGAGCGATAAGAATAATGTGAATTTTAAATCCTGATACACTATTAACAATGTCCTCTGCCTTCCTTTTTTAGACAATTCTTCCTCTTTCACTTTCACAGGGTGCTCTGTACATTTTAGGTCCCACTAACTCTTTTAGTTTTTAGATTAGGGGGGCAACCCACTATCTAGTAGCTACGTGGTTCTGAAACTTTTTATCCCTGAGCTTGATCTTGAGTTGTACTCATTTACATACAAAAGCCTCAAAGTTTTCCTTCCTTATAGTTGAGTAGTTCTCCACTGCACAAAAGTATCATGTCTTTCCAACCTATCTGCAGCTGCTGGATGAGCTGTCCCTATTCCTCTATGGTTCCTTGTCACATAGAGAATTGTTTTCTCATCTTTGACTTTCGGTTTATAAACCCTCTTTCAGGTTGATTATATTTCCTATTCAGAGCATCTCAATGGACCCTATCTCCTGATCTACTCTGCCTGTGTTTCTTTTTCTTAGTGTATCAAGGCCATCTGTATTAGAGATTACAGCCAATCTTCTCTGCCTCATCTCTGCTATGCTATTTTTCTGCCATTGGTTGTCTACTTTTCTGCTTCATTCCACTGTCTGCCCTGTTCATTGAGGCCTCTCTGCAACTGTTCCTAGAATCCTGGTGATTTTTTTCTCTTTCTCTAGAATGTCCTTCAGTATTTTTTGTAGGGTTGGATTGGTGGTCACGAACTCCCCCAGTTCCTTTTTGTCATGGAAGCATCTTGTTTCTCCACTAATTCTGAGAGACAGTTTTGCAGGGTACATCAATCTAGGTTGGAGGTTATTTTCTTTCAGGACTTTGAATACTTAACTCCAAGCTTTTCTTGATTTGATGGTTTGTGTTGAGAAGTCTGTCATGATTCTGATGGGTTTTCCTTTATAGGTGATCTTTTCTCTGACAGCTTTTAATATTCTGTTCTTGTGATGGATTTCTGGGATCCTGATTATTATATGTCTGGGTGTAGATCTGTTTTGGTTGTAGCTGGCTGGAGTTCTGTATGCCTCACTTAACTGAATATCATTTCCTTTTCCTATGCTTGGAAAGTTTTCCTTAATTACTTCTGTGAATAGCTTTTGTATTTCATTTGTGTTTACCCCTGCTTCTCCACTCACGTTTTTTTATTCTCAAGTTATAGATCCTTTTGTCATCTTCTAGCCTTTGTATTGTTACTTCCTGGTTCCTTGTTATTTTTAAGAGATCTTTCCTTTCACGATCACACACTGCAAACCTATCTTCAAGTTTTGAGACTCTAACTTTAGTTTCTGTCAAGTAATTTTGCCAGCTTTCAATGGAGTTTTTAATTTCCTGGATCTTTTTGAATCTGTTTCATGTTTTCTAGATTTTTTTAATATTCTTCATCGAAGGTTTCTCTCCTATTTCTGTTCCTTCATTCTTCCATCTATGTCTTCTTGAGAAGTGCTTAGCATTTCTTTTATTAATCTTCTTATATCTTGCTTCACTTGTATTAATACTTCAGTTTTGAGTTCGTCTATGATGTCACAAAGATATTTCTTTATGTCAGCTGATGCCATCTGCTACTGCATGTTTATTGTCTTTAATCTCTTCTGTATTTACCTCTCCTAAATCCATATTCCCTGGGTTGGTGGCTGGAGGCTTTTTCTTGTTTCTTTCTCTTGTCATTATTCTGGTTTCTTTTTCTTTCTTTCTTTTTTTTTTTTTTTTTGGTACCAGGGATCGAACTCACAACCTCATGCTTGCCAGGTAGGCACTTAAGCCACTGAGCTAAATCCCCAGCCCCATGTTTCTGGTTTCTTTCAGACAGGTGTATGGTGGAGGTCTCAAGTCCTTTCCGTATTCCCTCTCTAGTCTGCTGTTGATCAGTGAGGTACACGCAGGGGTGGTGTAGGCTGGCCTCTTCCCTCCTAGCCAGTCAACCAGCAACTGCCTTCACCATGTTAGTCTGTGCTGTGTGGACATCACTGGTTAAGGACAATTTTGTCTCTGGCTACTGGGTCCTGACCAGGGTTGTGACCCAGCCCAAGTAGACTCCACCAGTCTGCTTTGGGGTAGGAGAGGTCAACTGACGCCACTGCAGTTCCAGGTTCAGGCCTGTTCTGCCCAACTCCAATATGACATCCGTTGGTCAGCCCCTCCCACAGGACCAAATTCTGAGCACTCAACATGGGTTAGTGCAGCTCTCCATGCTGGTACTGTTCTCCTTTGCGGTGCGTCATCCCACCAAGGGCCTCAGGTTCACCAACCCCCGATTTCAGTGCGACTGCAACTTCAGCATGACTGTGAATCATCTGACTTCAAGGTGCCCAGCACAGCATGAGACTAGCTCCGGTGAGAGCGTGTCTGGCTCCAGCCTTCTGTCCATGTTTTCCTTTCCTTTCCTTTCCTTTCCTTTCCTTTCCTTTCCTTTCCTTTCCTTTTCTTTGTCTTTTTCCTTAGTTTCTTCCTGGGTTGTGGGAATCCCTCTCCTTTTGTCCAGTCTTCTTCATGGTGGTAAATTCTAGTATCTGAGCTGTTTCTCTCAGAGAGGTTCTGTACCTTGTTACTTATCGATCCGCCATCTTCCTCCTAATCTGGTTTTTATTTCTTCCTTGTCTCTTTTGCTTCTGTTTTCTTCACCAGTTTCTCAAACTACATAATCTTTTTTTGCTCTCCAGCCTTGAATCTAATCTCATCCTCTTCTATTTCCCTATTTTTCTCCCATAACTCCTTTTAAATTTTCTCTCTTGAAAGTAAAATTGCCATACTAAGGACATATTTACTATATACAATTTTCTGGTTTGTTTTACAGTTTGTTATATAACCACAAATCTATTTCACACAGTTGAAGGTGGTAAATTAATGCTTACCACAGTCTGTCATTTTCTAGGTTGTGTCTGATGCTGTTATTGCTGATTGTACTACTTTAACCAAGGCGACATAACTGTTCTAATCAGTTGTTCTTTCTGGTATGCCAAGACTGAGATTGCCTAAGGGTCACAAACAATAAATACTGAAAGGCCAATGCCAAAGAACCAGGGGCTAGGCCAAATAAGCAGTAACTTCTCATCCCCCAATAACTTGAAGACACAGATTTTGCAACAGTCTCAAAATCCAAAAGCCAGATACATCTAGATGACATCTTTGAGAAGCAGTTTTTTACTACGGGATGGCAACACTACCAATAAAGCTACCTGCGACAAGTAATGTCTAAGCATCAATCCAGAAATTAAAAAAAAAAAAAAAAGACAGAAAATGTGAACACACTTAAGCAGGATACAATCCCAGACTTTCAGATCGCCAAAGGCAAACCCAGGGGACAATGAGGTGGGACAATTCTAAAGCTACCCACCTGGATGCTCAGCAGAGATAGCAGCAGAAATATCAAGGCAAATGAGGCGCTAGAAAACAATCAAATCAGAAATAATTTCTCAGATAATTACAGATGCTGACCATAATAAAAAGACATCGTGTAGCAGTCAGGGTTTGCAAGGAAATAGATTTAATACAGAGCACATAACCTACAGGATTATTTTATAATATTCACCCAAAGAGTCAAATGCTGAAGACTGTGGAGGATCTGTCCACACACCAGAGACCCAAAGAATCCAGCTGAGGGCCTGGATTCCACCACAATGTCCTACACAAGTCCAGCTGAAGACCTAGAGCCCCAGGCAATGCCCTCCATGAGTCCAACCAGAGGCTTAGAGCCCACGACATTGTCTCATGCAAACCTGTATCAAGAATCTGTACTGGGAAGGCCCAATGGTCAGTGGTGGAAGCTAGAAACTGCACCAATGGGATGAAGGATCTATGCCAGCAGGCTGAGAGCTCTATCTACACTGGAGCCAGGAAGCAATGTTTACAATAAGGATCAGAGCTCTCCTAAAGAGAACTGCAGCCATCCTCAGTGACAGCAGGGACCTGAGCTCCTCCAACAATGAGAATGGTTAAGTTCATAGCAGGAAAACCAGAGTAAAGTACAAGCAAAAGCACACCATCTTCCTCTCCAGTTCTCATTTTATTCTGTGGAAAACAATCCTCAAGTGGGAATCCATACTCAGAACCATGCTGATTCAGTTCAGATGAGTGTTACAAGTTGACCATTCGGTAATCCATCACACGTTGTTACTGACTCTACAGCAGACACTAGGAACACCCAACATAGGAAAGAAATGGAATCCATGAAACACATTCAAACAGATATCCAGGGGTTATTAAAAATTCCATTAAAAGTATACAAAGCAGAAAAGCCAATATGAGGACAGAATCTCAGGTCCAAAATACAGGATTGTGGTTAGTGATCATGAAAAGAAAGATTTCTTAAAAATAGCAGGACAGCATGAAAAACCTATCCAACAGCTGCTAGATGATGCAAAGAAGAGTAACAAATGATTGTGTGCAATGGTCCTGAATCAAGACTGGCCATTTTCTGAAGATGTTGATTTCAAGCAGGAGTGGAAAGTGTTATCTTTCTACAGTCTGTTGGCCATTGGAAAACTTTAGAAATATAATGGTCAATTCATTAGAAAAAAAACAATTCACCAGAGACCCAGAGGGAAAGAAGCCATACTCCCTGGTGAGCCCACTGTTGCAGGCCAACAGGAAATGAAGCCATGCCTTCTGGGTGAGCCTGCTGCCACAGACCAAGAGGAAAAGAGGCTGCCCCCCTCCCACAATGAGCCCACAGGCATGGGCCCAGAGAGAAAGCCAAGTCCCTGGTGTTCCACAACCATTAGGGGAACACTCATGAGCAGCTACCACCCACCTCTCCATCATCCTAGGAACCTTGGATGAGTGGAACCCAGGGACCTAGCCCAATGCCTTGCACTGTGAGATGGGCAGCCAATAAAGGAAATACCCAGGACTCAGCAACCCGGGCTGATTTGGAGAAACACAGGAAAATGTCAAGGAGGAGGAAGAGTCTCCAGCCCACCCACAACCAGTTCAGAAGGCATAGACACAAAGCGAATTAGAAGTTACACACCTGAAATTTCTGAAAGGATAACAATTGAAGAGACAACTTAGTGCTTATATTGTTTGATTAATTTTGTATGCCTATATCTCACCCAAAACAAGTCCAGAAGACAAAGACATAAGAGAAAATTAGAAGTCATACGCCTGAAACTTTTGAGATGATGGCAACTAAAGTAAAGAAACAACTTAGTAATTGTGCTGTTTGACTTTTCATGCCTATTTCTGGTAGTATAAGCATCTATTTAGAGGATAACAATGTACATCACAGTAACCACAGTTGATTTCCTACTGTCTTGTTTCTGAAATCCAGTATCACTCCCATTGTTTGGTTTTGTTTCATTTTATTGTTTTGTTTTCCTTAAAATAAAAAAATAAAATTTAAAAAAGATTAATGTCAATGAAGATTAAGTCAATGAAAAAGCAGGAGACACCACAAACAACATAAAAAACCTGTTCACCAAAGTAATGGTAGAAAATTTCCCAAGCAGAGAAACAGAATCTGACATACAGACAAGGAAGGTTTATAGAACTCTTAATTAGTCATGATTTTAAAAACAAATAAATAAATAACCACACCGAGGGATATAATAGTCAAGATTCCAAAAATTCAACAGAACAGAATATTAAAAACTGTTTAGAGAAAGGAAATAAATCACCTATAAAGGAAATCCCATCAGAATCACAGCATACTTCTCAACACAAACCATCAAGTCAAGGAGAGCTTGAAGCATTTGAAGCCCTATAAGAAAATAACCTCCAACCTAGATTGATGTACCTCACAAAACTATCTTTCAAAATTGATGCAGAAATAAGATACTTCCAGGACAAAAAACAACTGAGAAAATTCGTGAACACAAAACCAGCACTCCAAAAATGTTCTGAAGGACACTCTAGAAAGAGATAGCAAGCATTGTAACTCCATGAACCTCATCAGAATGAGTTTACTAGGCAGGACAAATAATTAAAGAGAGGGGGAAAAAAAGGGAACCAACATCAGGAAAATAACATCACAAAGGATAAATCAATATATATCAGTTATAACCATCAATATTGGTCTCAATTCACCAATTCACCAAAAGAAACAGACTGACAGAATGGATCAAGAAGAAACATCCAACAATATGCTACATGCAAGAAATACATTTAATTAAAAAATGCACAGACTGAATGTCAAAGGATATAAAACAATACTCAATGTAATAGGAACCCAGAAAAAAGCAGGACTAGCTATTCTATTTGCAGACAAAGTGTATTTCAAGCCAATCCTGATTAAGAAAAACAAAGACCTTGGTCACTACATCCTTATAAAGGAAACAATCCAAAAGGAAGAGATAACAATCATAAACATAAGGTACCAAATGCTAGTGTACCCAATCATATAAAACAAATATTAATGGACATGAAAAATCAAATAAGCATTAATACAATCATAATGGGAGACCTCAATACCCTGCTCTCACAAATAGAGAGATCAACTAAACCAAGAAAAAGATGCATCAACAAAGAAATACCAGAACTGAACCAAATTCTTGAACAAATGGACTCAGCAGACATCTACAAAGTATTTAGAACATCAGAATACAAATTCTTCTCAGCTGCACATGGGATGTTCTCCAAAACAGACCACATACTAGCTCACAGAACATGCTTTAAAAAAAAAGAACATGCTTAAGTAAATGCAGATGAATTCAAACCGTCCCATTCATACTATCACACCACAGTGCAAAGAAATTGGCAATCAATGGCAAAAGAAACCACAAAAACTTCTTAAACACATGGAAATTAAATAATACCTTCTTTTTTTTTTATTTAAAAGAGAATAAAACAAAAGGGGGCAGTACAGAGCAGATCAGAACAGGACAACATAGGCAACACAGTACTTTACATTAAGTCAACTGGACATCAACAGTATCTAACGCCATATCTCTTACTCTGCTATAGTTGAGCATAGTTTCAATTACAATAATATCAAACGTAACACAATAGTATAAAGCCATGCATATAGTGAAAGAATTCCAGGGCTTTCTGAACCGAATAACAGAAAATGATCAATGG
>PVJX010043722.1:0-13527 GCA_004027295.1 Dolichotis patagonum
ACTGCAGCGTCTGCCACTCCTGTGGATCTGCACATATGTTTCACTGGATTTTACAGCTGGAGATGAATGGGCCAAGAAATACAGCAATCTGCCAAGACTGGGTCCACCACAGGAGTGAAATGAAAGTTAGTGGAGACTATTAACATTTTATGGCATTGTTTGTAGTTTCACATTGCAATAAAAATGTGAACTTTTTGTTTCAAATAAAATGAAAGCAAAAGAACAGAAGTACGTGAAGAAGTGAGACAATGGACATAAAGATGTCACAAAAGAAAATGGAAATAAAAGAAAGGAATAAAGAAAAATGGGAATAGAGTTTTGCAAAGGGAAGGGAGCAATAGCTAGAGGGAGCAGCCAGCGGAAAATTGCTGAACTAATAAAACAGATGGAGCTCTCGGAGACACAGGAGTAGGCGAGGACTTTCTGAACAGAACCCCAGTTGCAGAAGAAATAACATCGAGAATCAACACAGGATTGTATTAAATTAAAAAGCTTCTGTCCAGCAAGGGAACCAACAAACAGAATGAAGAGACAGCCTACAGAATGAGAAAAAAATTGGCCAGCTCTTCCATGACAAACAACTAACATCTAGGATACACAAGAACTAAAAAACACTCCCCCACTAAAAGGCACAATAAACAACCAAAATGATTACAAATTTTTCAGAAATGCAAATGCTTAACAAAAATATTTGAAAATGTTCAAAATCTCTAGCCATTAGAGAAGTGAGAATTAAATAAATCTGAGATTCTGTTTTACTCTAGATAAATGGCTACCATCACTTAGTCAATTTGCAACAAGTGCTGGTGATTGTAGAGGCTATAGAGAAAAAGGAACATTAGTGGGAATACACACAGTAAAACCATTTATGGAAACCAATACGGAGATTCCTCAAAGCATAAAAATGGAAATTCCATTGCACCCAGCTATTTCCCTGCTAGATATCTTCCCCAAACAGTTAAAGACATTGTATCACAGTAATTCATGTGTGTCCATGTCATAGCAACAACATTCATAAAATCTAAATCCTGGAAGTAGCCTATGTGCCCATCAACAGAGGAATAAGTAAAAGTGTTACACTGATCCACTCTGAATTTACATTTCCTCCAACAGTGATATCACTAATGGAGAAGAATTGTGCACCAAGGGCCAGAAGACTAACCTGACTGATGCTAGCTGAGAGCGGTGCGCATCCTGGGTCCTGGGTCCTGGGGTCAGGAGGGAAAAGCAGCAGCCAGGCAGGGCTCCTTGACAGTGCCCTCAGCAGCCGTGGCCTGCCGCTCACTGGCAGCAGCTGGGATTCCAGTCTGCGGGGACCAAGAAGCCTGGAAGATTTGAAGAGAAAGTTATAATTTCAGACAGATTGTTTTGAAAATATGTAAAGTGAACATGAGAAAGGTACATAGGCCAGAGTAACAACTCTTAAGAGTCCAAGAGGAAGATGGTCACAGCCAGAATTAAGCAATTGGAGCCAGAAAGAGGAGGAAGGGCGTTGCTGTGGTTTAAGCCTAACGTGTCCCCCAGAGTCTCGGGCACTAACAGGCAGGGCTTGGGGGGGCCACTGGAGCACATGTGTGTCGTTCTGGTCAGTGGATTAGTCCATCAGTGGGCTCATAGCGGGTGTGATGTGGGGAGTGAAGCCTGGGGGGAAGAGGAGGGGAGCGTGTATATATATGCTCCCTCTCCCTTGAGGCCTACTCGCTGTCTGCCATGCCGTGGCCTCTCTCCTTGAAGTGCCCTCTGCCTTGCTGCCCAGCCTTGGAACAAGCTGGTTATGGGCTGAAACTTTCCTAAACTGTCAGCCTTCAACTTGTGAGTGTTGGGCATTTTGTCTCAGCAATGAAAAAGCAAGACAGACTTGATATGTATAAATAGAACAAAATCAAGAGACTCCAGTTGTTACCTAGCTCAAAAAAAAAAATCCCTGGTGTCATTCATGTTAGCTAGTAGAGAAAACATTTCTTAATTATGAATTTTATTTAATTTCTAGTATTCACCTTGTCCTCTAGTTTTGTAAAATACATTTAGGTGTTATGAAACAAATGTGTGAAGAAATCTGTATTCCAAGCAAGGAACATATGTTTGCATATTGAATAATACATTTTATCACAAACATATTGTATAAACACAAACACTTCACACAGTACTACTGATAAATATGCTTGTTAAAGTTACGGCTTTAATTTTAAAGTACCTGTAAACTCTTATCTAATGTGAAATTTGTATGACTCTTAATTGTAAGGATGTGTATAGGGATGCCTCTGCTGTTGTTGAATGTTTCACACTAATCTAATGTTTTCATGTTTAGCAGCATATTGGTTTTTCAGAAGGCCATAAGGCCATAAGTATTCGTGAGGAAAGACTGGCTCCCTTATATGAAAAATCAACCATGATTTTCAATGGATTAAAAAAATAACAGCAACAAAAAGGTACATTTTACTTTCAGTATAAATTCTTCTCAAAATTTCTATGCATGGGACCTAAGTAGATCGAGTTTCCTTTGGGATATGCCTGGCAGTGGGAGAGGACATACTGGACACAGCCAGGAGCTTGATATGCTCTCTGCAGTCAAACTGCATTGCCAAAGTAAGTGTTTTGCACACTCCTAACTTACAGGTAGAAATACACATTGCTACCACGCACTCAGGAGAAATTTGACATTGTAGGTTGACTATCCTAACATTTACCAGCATACTTATCTTAGTTTCTTTTCTCATGGCTGAGACAAAAAAACTCAATGCACAAAGTTAGCTTATAAGCTAAATAGACTTTTCTCCCTTTAACTTTGTGCATTTGTAGAGATTTTTGTCCGTAGTCAGCTGGCTCCAAGGCAAAGTGGTATGACAGAGCAGCATCGCAAAGGACAAATAGTTCATTGTGGAAAGAAGGTGGCAAAGCAACAAGGAATGACCACAGATCTGTCTCTCCTTTACACATTTTACAGGCTACCGAGGGCAGATAGTAATCACCACCTCAATCCCAGTGCCCTTGATCCTGGCGTTTCACCATTAATTAATTTCAGGGTCACACATTCTAGGTCCACCCACTTTCAAAAAGTCCCACCTATGATCGCATGAAGCTTTGAAGGGACATTTAGACAAAAGCCATAACATTCCATCCCTAGTTCCCCAAAGACTCACGCAAATACCTTTATGTAAAAGGCACTAAGTCCATCTCTAACAGTTGTCAGAGTCCTAACAGTTTCAGCATTGCTTTAAATTTCATGTCCAAGGTTTCGTCTGAGATTTAAGGCAAAATCTTTGCGATGGGTGCATGTTCAAATGAAAATAAATTTAAATATTTCCAGTATACAAAGGCATAAGATAAACATTTTCATTCCACTAGTTATAAGAAGGGATCATGCGGAATGGGGAAAAGGCAAGAATAAAATCAAACAGGACAAGCATTAAATTGCATAGTTCTACTTCTAGCATTCCTGGAAAACTGTGGCAAGCTGTGAAGTCAAAAGGGCTTGGGTGGTTCCTCTATGGAACTGCTGGTGTTGTAGTTCCCACGGCTTCTCTCTTGAGCTGGCTTTACTCACTGCTGGCAGCTTTCCTGGGATGATCCACATTCAGGGCTCCTCCAAACTTTTGGTGTCTGCACTGCACCTTTGGCTTCACAGTCACAGCTTTACACATTACCCTCTCAGAAACACACTGCCTGAGATCTAGACCTTCTTAAAGCTGAATGGAAGCCTCCCTAACCCCACAATGCTACCATTTTTCATGTACCTAAAGTCAACACCACATAGAAGATGTCAAGGTAAGGTCTGCTGTCAACTGGAGCAACAGCCAGGAATTCTTCTCTTTTGGCTTAAGAGGTCCAGTGCCTATGAACAAAATACAGAGTAAGAATTTTCATAGGCTGCCACCATTATTTTTGTACTAGAAATCAAACTCAGGGCCTTGCACTTTCCAGGAAGGTGCTGTGCCACTGAGCTATATCTCTGGCCCCCACTGCCACCATTCTTGAGTATGGTGCTGTGGTATTCTCTTCTTAAAACAGTCTTTCACTTTTGCAATTTTAAGGCTGCAAAGGGTAGAGTCTTGATATTTCTTGTGGTGCCTTCAAGCCATCTTTCTGTTTTCTTCTTCTAAAATACTTACCTTTTTCTTGCTAGTATTTTCAGTGTCTAATTTCTCCTCTCTCCCATCTTTATGAGCTACAACTTGACTGGAGCTTCCTTTCTTGGAAAACTGAAAACATTTTAAATAATTCTGCTGGTTCTTTACTCTTGAGTCTCAACATAAATCTTGCAAAAAGCCCTCAACAGTAACCATATCTCTACCTCAATATTAGACTGTCTTGAAATTTCTTCTGCCAGATTAATTAGTTTACCACCTTTAATCTTAGTCTCAGGCAGAGTCTCTAGAAAGGAGCAAAATACAGGCAAACTCTCTGCCAAGGCAGAACACATTTCATCTGGGGTCCCACAGGCAATGCAGTCCCTATTTCCATTAGAACCTTCTGATTCTGGCCTTTACCATCAGAATTTCTGTTAGCTTTCTGGTCCTCTGAGTGCTAACATAATCTCCAACCAAGTACAGACTCAGGCATTCCAGCTCTACTTTTCTACCTTTTTAGCCAGTGTCCCCAAACCTTTCCTAAATCTCCCTTCCTACAAGCCAAGTCCAGTGGCTGCTTAACCACATGGTGAGGTACAGTCACAGCAATGACTCCTCTTCTTGAGGACCAAACTCTGTCTTAGTTACTTTTTTTCATTGCTGAGACAAATTACCTGACATTCCAAGTTAAAGGAGGACAGATTTATTCTGGCTCACAATTTGTAGAGTTTTCAGTCCATAATAGACTGCCTCCAAGGCAGCATGCCATGGAAGACATCACTGAAGAGGAAAATTGTTCATGGTGGGCAGAAGGTACCAAAGCAACAAGGGATGGTCCTAGCTCTTTCTATTGTTTACATGTTATCCAGGCTACCTAGCACAGTTACCACTCACACTCTTAACCCAAACATTGCACCATGAATCAGTTCCAGTGCTACACACTCTAGATCCAGGCACCTCTGATAAATTCCCACCTATCACCTCATGAAACTAGGGGAGCTACAGCAACAGGGGAGGACATCTAAACACAAGCCATAACAATACTATGCTATTTTTTATGCAATTGGGAGAAAAGATTTAAGAGAGAGAGAGGGAGATGAACAGAGAGAGGGAAAGGAAAAGGAACAGGAGGAGGGAGAGGGAGAGAGAGAGGCAAAGGGAGAAGACCTAAGCAGAACAAAGCTTTTAGCTATGTGTTTAACATTAATACATTTAGAATAAGTATCCTCAGTTACAGAGAGTTAATTGAATTAAGTTTGAACTATTGATAAAAGTAAAACTTGTGTCAGCTTTTAAATTTTATTTTATTTTATTATTTTTAATTTTTTATTATTTTGAAGGTAGTAAAATACAACAGAACAACATGGAACAAAGCCAATTGAGACAGTGCAGTGAAACTGGTACAGAGTTTCACAGCCAGTTATCAGGATAAGAGTTATAGGTACCATAGTATATCTCATTATCTTCACAATAGTTGTTATTTCAATCAGGTATAGTAAAATCAAAGGAAATGCAGAACATTATAGAACTTATCAAAACAGAATATTGAATAGAGCAATATCATTAATTAGGACAAAGCAAAACAGTAATAACAATATTTGCCTTCAAAGAGATGGTGTAAGGAAATCCTCCTTTTTTGCTATATTACATATGGTCAACCTCCCAAGAGATGCTCAGATCTCTGGCTCCCATTTGCTAAGGAGGGGGGAGATATTTGATTCTCAGCTGTGTGCTGGTAGGCTCATGGCTGCTTAACAGGGAGGTGAGGTGGTTGCTCATTTTCCCAGAGCCCTAAGTTCCAATATGGCCCGGATCTCAGGAGATGCTGCTGGTTCTCGCCCTGGGGCGGCTGTGGCTTGCCAGGCTATAGCCACTTACCAGGGAGGCTGGCTGGTTGCTTGATTTCCCAGTGCCTTAAGTTGCAACATGGCCTCAATTTAAATTTTAGTACACATTAATCAATTCCATTCTAGTCATTTATATATTTTCCATAATGCATGGGTATATATCACATTTCCATAACTTGTATAGGCTACAAAGAGATATATATTTTCCCAAAATGTCTTATTTAAAACACAAAATTTGAATAAAGATTTTGTGAAAAATGATGTATGATAGTATTTTTAATTTAGTTCCTATGTCTTCATGAATTTCTAAAATTAGTAAAGTAGATGAAACTTTACATAGTGCAGAAGAAGATATCAATAGGAATCTGCTTAATTTTTTTTTGATTCAGGTCATAAATAAAGGAATGACAAAAAATAGAAGCAGAGAACATCCTTTCCTTTTATCTCATTAAAAATACTGTTTTCTAAAAAAAATCACACCATGAATATCATATATGTAATGATAGAATAATTTTTAATTTTAAAGAGAATAAAACAAAAGAGAACAGAATAAAGCAAATCAGAACAATGCAAGCAACACAGCACTTCACAACCAGAAAACTGGACATCAACAGTAGCTACTATAATGTCTCTTTTCTTTGAAATAGTTGAGCATACCTTCACACACATTAATATCAAACATAACAAAATAGTATAAAACCATTCAAAAGAACAAAAGCATTACAGGACTTCAAAACCAAATAACAGGAAATGAACAATGGCTACAATAATATCTCATTTTCCTCAAAAAAAAGTTGTCTGTACCATCACACATAATAAAATCAAATAAACTACAACAGGATAGAACTAATCAAAACAGAACAACAAAAGCATGGTAGGACTTCAAGGCAAGATGATAGTAAACCAGCAATGGCTACCATAATGTCTTGTTTTCTTCAAAATAACTATTCATAGCATTATACATAATAAAATCAAACAAAACAGAATAAAACCAATCAAACAAATGAATGAAAACTTTGACTTCAAAGCAATATAATAGAAAACCATGATTATGATAATATATCCCATTATATTCAAAATAGCTGCCCTATCATCTGACAGCATAGAATTTAACAAAACAAGACAGAGTAATGCCAAACCTAACAAAATTGTGCAAACAATGCAAGAGTTCAAGATAAGACAATAAGTAATTGAAAGTAGTTTCCATCTTTGCCTCCCACGTATTGCCTCCCCTTTGCTCTTACATTAACTATTTTGCTTTTGGATCCCATTAACTCCTTCTGTTTCTTATGCTAGGGTTCACACATATGAGTTCAAACTGATTCGGCCATGAACATGATCTCCAGTTACATCCATTTACCTACAGAAGCCTTGAGATTATTCTACTTTATAGCTGAGTAGCTTTAAATGCATGTAAATACCATGCAATGAAAATACCATGCATGAAAATACCATTCTTTCTTATCCATTCTGCGGTTGATGGGCAAGTTACTCTTGCTTTATTTATTTATTTTTTTGTTTGGGTCTCTTGTCACATGAAACAATTGTTTTCTCTCCTTTGATTTTCAGTCTATGAATTTCCTTTCCAGTTAAATGTGTTTCTTGTATAAAATGTATTGATGGATCTTGTTTCTTGATCCACTTTCTCTGTGTTTCTTTTTATTGTTGACCTGAGGCTATCTACATTAATGGTACAACCAGCATACTTTCGTTTGTCTCTGCCCTGCTATCCTCCTGTTGTTGGCCCTCCACATTTACCCTTCATTCAATTGCTTGTTTTGTTTGGTGATCCTCCTTTGTTGCTGTTTCTGGAACAATGGTCAGGTTTATCTCTCTCTAGAATATCCTTTAGCACTGTCTGTAGCGTTGTTTTGGTAGTCATGAATTCCATCAATTGTTCTTTATCATGGAAGTATGTTATTTTTCCATCAATATTGAAAAATAGTTTTGTTGGGTTGGAAGTTGTTTTCTTTCAGGGTTTGAAACACTTCAGTCCAAACTCTTCTTGACTTGATGGTTTGTGTTTATAAGTCTGCTGTGATTCTGATTCATTTTCCTTTATGGGTGATCTGTCTCTTTTCTCTAACAGCTTTTAATATTCTATACTTGTGCTGCATTTCTGGGATCTTTATTATATGTCTGAGTGTAGATTTCCTTTTGTTATGGCTAGTTGGAATCCTATATGCCTCACTTATCTGAATGCCAGATCCATTTCCCATGTTTGGGATGTTTTCTTCTATTACTTCTGTGAATATCCTTTTAATTTCATTTGTGTTGACCCTGCTTCTTCATCTACACCTATCACTCTTAAGTTATGCTTCTTTGC
Source organism: Dolichotis patagonum (assembly GCA_004027295.1). NCBI lineage: Eukaryota > Metazoa > Chordata > Mammalia > Rodentia > Caviidae > Dolichotis > Dolichotis patagonum. Next base: position 8,241 of record PVJX010043722.1, read on the forward strand.
ATCATCTTGCAGCCGATGGGTTGTTATTTCCTGATTCCATGTTCTTCTTAAGAGATCTTTCCTTTCATGATCACTAACTGCAATCCTTTCTTTAAGGTTTGAAAGTCTGTCTTCAGTTTCTTTCAAGTGATTTTGCCAGCTTTTGATTGAATTTTTAATTTCCTGCATCTCTCTTTGAATCTGTTTCAAGCATTGTAATTCCTTTCTATATTTATTCAAGCTTTCTATCATTTTCCTATGCTCCTCTTTATTGTCTCTGTCTTCTTTAGACCTGCTGAACAATCTTTCATTATGTTTGTGATTTCTTCTTTTACCTGAGACATTATTTCTGATTTGACTGCTTTTACAATCTCATGAAATTGTTTCCTTAGTTGAGTTGCTGTCCTTTCAGACATTTCCAGTGTGTGACTTCTGTTTTCTTCCATGACTGTATCTCCCAGACTTACTGTGTGTGGGCTGGAGGTCTGAGATTGCCTTTTGCTCCTTCATCTTGCCATTCTCCTGAGTTCCTCCCAACAAGTAGGTTGTGGGGCCCCAGGCACTTCCCCTGTTGGCTGTGCCTAGGCAGTGTAGGAGAATGGGACAGGAACTTGGTTTTCTCTAATTCCAGATTTACAGGAAGGTAGCAGGGTGTGGAGTGGGCTTCTCCAGACCTGTGCAGCTACACTGTGGCTTTGCTGATCATTGGGGTGCAAGGAGGTGGGGCTGCTTCTCCCAAGCTGTGTGTCTACACTGGAACTCCAAAGATGGTAGCAGACACACAGGGATGTGTTTGTCTGATTTTGCTAGTGGGTGATGGACTCCTGAGGGAACCAAGGGCCTCCAATGGTATCCTATGGTTGCATAGGGCTTACCTGGCTGTGTGTCCCCACTTCTGCTGGCTGGCCATAGCAAGGAGCCTTCTGGTGGCAGCTCTCTGAGGGTGAACGCAGATCTGTTGGTTCTTTCTGCCCACGCTGGCTGCCTGCAGGATATAGCCTTTTGGTGGCAGTGCACTGCAGGCAGAAGTGGGTCTGTCTGTCTCCCTCGACCCACACTGGGCGCATGGAAGAAGGGGCCTTCTGGTGGCAGCACTTGGCAGGCAGACACAGATCTCCTGATTCTCTCAGCCTGTGCTGCGTGTGCAGAGGAAAAAGCAGTATATATTTTTAAAAGTCTACATACTGAATAATTTCTGGCAACTGAGAGTGATGTAAGTATTAAAAATATACTTGCACCTTACTGTGCATAGAATATCTGTAGGATTAAGTACCTCACTTGTATTTTTAAAGAACAGTTTAGCTGATGGATAATTTACCTATCATAAATTCATCCTTTAAAGTGTACATTTGGCAGTTTTCAGCATATTCACAGAATTGTTTGGCCATCACCACTATATAATTTTAGAAAGATATTATGCTAAAGATACATTTTAAACCTTTTAAGAGTCACTTCCCATTCTTGCCTTACCCCAGCCCCTGGCCAATATTAACCTACTTTTGGCTAAATTGATTTGCATATTACTGACTTTTCATATGAATGGAATCTAGCTATGTATCTATCTTATCTATCTATCTATCTATCTATCTACTTTGTTTCTGGCTTATTTTATTTAGGATGTTTTTTTCAAAGTTAATCCATTTATAACCTTTATCAATACTTAATCCTTTATGCATGTATGTTTGAGTAATATGTTATACTTGGCCATAGCATAGATCATAACACATTCACCCAAAACAGACACTTGAGTGTTTTCTACATTTTGACCATTATTAATAATGATGATATGAATATTTGAGTGTAAGTTTTTGAATGAACATAAGTGTTCAATTTTCATGGTCTATAATAGCAGAGTAATGGCTGGATGACTTCCTAACTTTAGGTAACTTTCTGAAAAACTTCTGAACCATTTGACCATAGATTTTTCATTTCCATCAGTCATATCCATTTTCCCACAACTGCATCAACATCTATCACATTTTTTATTGTAGCTAACCTAGTAGATATGAAGCAATATTTTATCACTTTGAATTCTATGTCATAAATAAAAAGAAATTCTATTCAAATTCTTTAGTTATCCTAAACATTAAATTATGTATTTGTTATTGAGTTATGCCTTAAGCTGTCTTAACATCATGTGTGAATTACATTTTAGTTTATCTTAAGTAATAGAGATTAAATTTCAATTCTAATTCTAATAGGGATAAAATTTCAATTTTTTCACCTATCCACAGGCACATTTAAATGATTTTTACATCTGGTCTCAATCTTTCCATCATGCTGGGAGTTTCTGGGCTTTGGATTATGGGGTCCAATGAAGGAGCTGTGTGTTTAGAGTTTTTATAGCATCTAGGAATCTCTATATTCCACAGTCAAGGGGTGTAGAATGTTTAAGAGCTCTAATATGGGGGACTCGTGATAATTATTGATAAACAAAAGGGAACTCTATGTGTGTCAAGTGTGGATTTTTTTTGTTTTTTAAAGTAATAATGAGAAATTTCAGGAAGTTGCAATCTATGAAGTGAGACATTTACCACATGACAAATTGTTTTCTCACATTTGTACACCTAGAGTAATTTTAAGATAATACACTGGGATCCCTCACATGGATGTGTATTCAATCAAAGAATTGTAAATGTTTACATAATTTAAGTTTTTCAAGTAAATAAATATTTACTCATATTTGACAGGGCAACAACTGACCTTTTAGTCATATTTTAAAAAATTCTTGAGAGATGATTAATTGCTACAAAATATCAAAGTATAATTTAATTTAGGTACATATCTGTATAAATTTTGGTAATTAATGTGGCCTAATTTTTTTCAGGGATGTTTACCATTAAACAGTTAATTGCAAAGTTATCATACTTCTTAGTAGAAGGTCAAGCTCTCGAGAAAAAACAAAGTTTAAGTAAATTGTTAAAAATGCCAAATATATTTTGTTGTGAAGTTTGAAAAATATTTAGATGAAGATGAGCAAAAACAAAGATTTGTATTTAGAGTAGAAGTTATAAATCAAAAAGGATACTTAAATTACATAGAATAAATTAAAACTCTTTTCCCATTATGTTTCCATTGAGTCTATTTAAAGCATAAGAAAAATAGATTTTAGAAAGTGGGTTTACTTTTTATATGGTCCAGTCAATGTTCTTCCTTCCACAGGCATAGTTAAATGATTTTTACATATTACTTCTTTCTCCATTTCTTAGGTCAATTCTAGCTGCTTTGAAACCTAAGACCCTGGCTTATATTTGTAACAGTTAATTGTGATTGTTAGTGGGATTAATACTCATGGAAATTAATACTCCTGAAAATGATTATAAAATTCATAGCTATCCAAATAAAACTTTTGTTGCACTTACGGCTGGTATCTGGATGTATCTGGTCTTTTTAAATATTGGATTCCATTTCTTTTCACTTCATTTTTTTCACTTCTATACCATTACTTTGAACATTGATATGTATTAAATAGGAGTTCAACAAATGAGCAAATCCTAGAGAGATGTCTTTATTGTTGGTGTTAGAGTTGTCATTAATAGATTAAATACCTGCAAAAGGATTCAGTTGTACACATTTTTGAGTTTCACTATAGTTAAATGTCCACAGATTAACATATGTTACAAAACAGTACAGAAATAATGAACTAAAAATAAAGATTTTTATTAATGAAATTGATGTTATTCAAGTGTTAAATATTAGATGACACCTTAGTCAAAATATAAATATTAACAATTTTAATGTTTATTATATTTTAAAAATAATTTTGCTGAAAGCTGTTTTCATCATCAAATATAAGATCTACAAATCAACATAATATCAGTCATTTTTATCTACTTTGTGATCTGTATGAGCTTCAGAACCAGCAGATGATCCATTAATTTATGAGTCATTAAACATAATCAATATGACTGGTGTTTTTTTTGCTATAGTGTTTTAATATCTAGTGTCTCTGGAAGCACTGATATTATTATTTCATTTGAATCATATTTACTAATTGAATTATACATTCTTTCATAAGCCAAAAGCTGATTTTACTTTAGTCATTTAAACTACATTATAAGTATCTTTCTTAATTGCTTGAACCCATAATTTATTTAGCCATTTATATTATTCAAATAGATATGGGTTATAGAATACAAGAAATATTAGTTTTTAAGTTTAATAATATTTTCTAGTACACAACCCAATAAACAAAAAAAATACATGATGAATAATGAAAATAATTTTTCTCGCATCTTCTAAATAATATGTATCAGACTAACAAAAACCTGAGATTTTCAGCAATAATATCAACAATACATTAAATGAATTTAAATGCATTTAATGAAATAAACTCTGGCATTAGTTGCTAGCATAAAAAAGAGAACTATAGGAAAAATCAAAACAGTAGTAATGTAGTACATCAGGTGATATTAAAGGGAAAGTAAAACTCATTAGCTTCATTAAACCCAGGATTCAGACATATGGAACTAATACTATAGAGAATTATGATAAAATTTCAGAATATTACACAGCTATTTAAGTTTTCAATTAAAAATTAATTTATCATAAAGAATAAACCATAATTTACTGTTATCCAAAACATAATTGACTGTAAAACAATTACCAAAAAGAATAATACATAGTGTCACACGAGCATTGAAGTGCTACCTCTCCTGGAATGTTTGGTGAAAATGCAGTATCTTTTTCTGTCCTACTGCAGTGTAAAATGTTGTCACTTCAGTTGTCTCATCATTGCTACTTTTGCCTGAATCTCATTTTTTCTCAAGTTTAGGAGTCTTTTTTTTTAGTTTAGTATTTGTATGTTCATTTTTAATATGAAATTATATTTAAAACCCAGGTCCTCAAGTTTGTAATTGTACCACATATTAATCAGTTTCTTTAATTTGAAACAAATAAGGAGATGACAAGAAAATCTTTTACTTTTTGTGCTACTTGAAATGATCCCTTTGTACAGAGATAGTTAGTGTTTGTGTTGGGTTTTCCAAGAATATAATAGTTACCTCTGAATTTTGAATTAGGTACTAAAACCATGACACTCTATCAAGATGCAGTAGTTGAAAATATACTTTTTATATTATATTCTACTCTGTATTTTTTTCTTCAGAATAGAGAAAGCTTAAGGACTAAAAAAAAATATAAAATCTTAGTAGCTGTTACGGTTTATGTATGGGTTTTCCCCCAAAGCCTCATGTGGTCATGGGGGATGAGGCTTTGAAACATGGCTGAATTTAGAGTTTGTAACTGGTTCATTGTCTAGTGCTGGGATTGGCGGTGTGAGTGCTGTACCTCCCTAAAGTGGGCAGTT
>PVJX010043723.1:0-13529 GCA_004027295.1 Dolichotis patagonum
CTTATGCCACTGAACTAAATCCCCAGCCAAAGTGTTTTTTTTAGATATTTATAGTTTACTTTTTAAATTTAATTTTAAATGGAATAAAACAGAGCAATAGAACAAATTGAAACAGCAATAAGACAGTAGGAAATCTATAGTAGTTACTACATTGCATATTGTTGTCCTCTAGTTGCTAGGCTTTAGGATTGCAAAGTCAATCAAACAATATAGGTCCTCCAAATCAGCTGGTTGCTTACAGGGTGGAGGGTGACTGCTCTTCTCTCCCCAGGTGCACAGACAGGGGCTTAGCTTCCTTCCTTGTTCTCCCTGATCCATACTTAGCTGGCTCACATGTGGGGGTTTAGCTTTCATCTTGATTCTCCCCAATTTGTGCTCTGAATAGCTCACGTGTTGCTTAGCTTCCTTCCCAGTTTACTTAATAAGGCAAACAATTCAGCACTGTGAGGCATACTAATTTGACAATATCTTATTAATATCCAGAATATTTTTTCTTCTTTTATGAAACAATGAAACAAATTTTAGAGTAAATTATTACAGAAGGAACAATACATTGATATACTGTGTATCACTACCTTTAAAGTGGTTACTTATGGTCCAAGACATTGACAGAAAAGAATATCTCCTACAAAGAAGAAATAGATATTAGCTCAAAATTTTCTTTTTAGTGAACTAAGAGAAACTAATAGTATAAATGAAACTATATATATATATATATATATATATATATATACACACACACACACACACACACACATACACACACACACACACAATGGAATAGGTAATTTGGGGAACTATCTGAAACTCTTCCCACTTTACCTATCTCCCATTTTGCTCCTCATTAGCATGTATCTACTTTGAGTTTGTCACGTATGAGAAACCATGCAATATTTAAGCTTGTGTCTCTGTTTTATTTTACTTAACATGCTCTCAAGTTTATCTTTCTTTGTTCCAGAATAGTACTCCTCATGTTTAAATACCACGTTTTCTTTACCCAATCCTGTGTTGATGGACATACAGGTTCTTCCTAATATCTAGCCATTATAAATTGTGCAGCTATAAACATGAGTGTACATGTATCACTGTAATGTAATTTAATTCCTTTGGGAAGATATGTAAAGGGAGATAGCTAGATCATATAGAATTTATGGTTTTAGCTTCTTGAGAAATCTCCATACTAATTTCCATATAGGTTGTACTAATTTACACGTCTACCAACAATACAGAAGAGTTCTTCCCCAACCCCATTCTCAACAGCATTTGTTATTATTAGAGTCTTAAAAATGGCCATTCGTTCTGGGGTAAGATGGCATCTTGGAGTAGTGTTAATTTGCATTTCCCTAATGGCCCAAGATGTTGAACATTCTTCATGTATTTATTAGTCATTTGTTCTTCTTCTGAGAAGTGTCTGTTTCTTTCAGTTGCCCATTTTTTACTGAGTCTTTATGGAGATGCTAATTTTTTGAGTTTCCAGTGTATTCTAGGTGTTAGTCCTCTGTCCAAGAAAGAGGTGGTATTTTTTCCCCTATTCTGTAGGTGGTTTCTTCATTCTGTTAGTGGTTTCCTTTGTTGTTTTTAATTTGATATAATCCCATTTGTTGATTCTTGGTATTATATTCTTGTGCCATTTGGATTATATTCAAAAAGTCCTTGCCTAAATCTAGGTCTTCAAGAGTTTTACCTATTTCACCTTCCACCAGATTAATCATGTCTCTTTTAACAGTTAGCTCTTTAGTCTATTTTTCATTTTAGTTTAGTATGTGGTGAGATGTATGTGTCTAGACCCAATCTTCTGCAAGTGGATGTCCAATTTTCTAAGCACCATTTATTAAAAAGGCTATGTTTCCCTCAGTGTATGTTTTTGACCCCCTTTTCAATGAGCAAGTAGCTGTATATGCCTGGGGTTGTTTCTGCTTTTTATGTTCTGTTCCACTGATCCACATGCCTATTTTCATGTAAGTACCATGTTGTTTTAATCACTGTAGCTTTATAGTATAATTTCAGGTCTGGGATTGTGTTGTCACCTACTTTGTTTTTGTTATCCAGGATTGCTTTTGCTATTCTGAGTCTCTTCTGATTCCATACAAATTTTAGGATAGTTTTTTCCTGTTTTGTGAGAAATGATACTATTATTTTGATTGAGATTTCATTAAATCTGTATATCAGTTTTGGAAGTATAACCATTTTGATTACCTTTGTTCTGACTTTCTGGGAACAGGGGATTTTTCTTTCTAATGTCTTCTATTTCCTTTTTCAGAATGATATAATTTTCATCATAGAGATTTTTTACTTGTTTAGTTAGGTTATTACCTAAGTATTTAATTTTTAATGCAATTGTATTGTTTTCTAAATTGATTTTTCAGTGAGTTCAACACTAATGTATAGAAATAATATTGGCTTTATACGTTTATGTTGTATGCTACTATTCTGTTGAATTTGGTTATCAATAGTGTACTAGGAGTGTTTCAGTGGTGTTTTTTAGGGTCTTATGTGTAAATCATAACGTCATCTGCAAATAATTATTATTTAACTTCTTACTCTTCTATATATATTTCTCTTATTTCTTTCTCTTGCCTGATTGTTCTGGCTGCAGTCATCTTTATGCTGAGAAAAAGTCCTCTTTGTACTTTTACTCCATTTTCCTCAAGGCTCTTTGTCATTGCTTCTGCCTACTTCTACTCCCAAAACATACATGCCTGTCTTCTGCTGGTGGCCATCCTGAATGATACTGTTGTCTGTGGCAGAGTGGTAAGCAGGGAAAAGATTTGTCTTTCTTAATTTTGTGGCATACTTTGTCACATGTTCCAAGCTATGAAACTCTTCAATTTATGCTCAGAATCTTACAACCTACATTGCTTTTCCAGTATTTGATTTTAACTGGGGTCAAAACCAATCCTCAAGAATCACTAGAGAATATATATAGACCCAGTAATTTTAGTGTGCAAATTCTAAAATGTCTCTTAATATTGTAATTCCTATGCCATGTTATATTATTTTGTAATTCCCTCCTCTTTATGAAATTGTTTTGGAAACTTGCTTCTAACCACTAGATTATAGCAAAGATGATGGGAAGTCATTTCTGTGATTATGTTATATAAGATTATGACTCTGTCTTGCTAGATGATTCTTTTCATTACTTTAATGGCTTAGGTGGTTTCATAAAATGAATGGCCCTGTTGGACCAATTTACAAGCAATAAATTGAAGTAGATGCCTACCCAAGAGCTATCAGTGAACTTCAGCTTTCAGTCCAAAAATCAATGAAGACCTGAATTGCACCAAATATGTGAGTTTGGAAGTCGCCTATTTCTCAGGAAATCTATCTAATGAGATTCCAGTCCTGGCTAACTCTTGATTACAGCCTAGTGAGAGACCTTTAAATAGATGACTCAGCTAAGCTGTACTCAGATCCCTGGCCCATAGAAACTACAAGATAATAAAGTGTATTGCTCTCAGCTGCTACATTTATGGAAACTTGTTATGCAATAATGGGTATACCTTCTTTATTCTAAAATATCCTCTATGAATTTCAATTTATGCAGTTGTCTACCTTCAGAGAGCATCATTCTGCTAGTTCAGCAGCTACAGAGTTTTGACATATTATTTGGGTTTACAACCTTAACAATTTGTATAGCATAGCTTATCAAGTCAAGATATACCTTCAGATCTCTCTCTCCTCCCCCTCTCCCTCCCTCTCTCCTTCATTCTTCCTCGCTGACACATGGTCTTGCTATGTAATTTAGAAATCCTCAAACTTACTATGTACCTAAGACTGACCTCAAATTCATGATCCTGTTATCAGTCCCTCTAGTGCTAGGATTATCTTTTTTCTTGATGTGGTCAGTTTCTCCTAAAGCTGTTTTGGGTGTCCAAGGAAGGTAAGTTATGAAGTCATCAGCTGCTCATAGATGCCTCTCTCAAGACTTCAATTGATGTACTCCTTGACTTCAGTTTATAGAGCCGTATGGGTCTTAATAGTTTCCAGCCTCCAAGAAATAGGTTTGCACTTTGGGTTTCTCATTATTCATGTTTTTTTCCTTCCTCTGGACTATGTTTTTTGAATCTAAATGTATGCCTTATATCTGCTATGCTTTTCTCCAAATCTTCCAAATTTCTTGATCAATACCTAATATTAACTGACATATTTTACTATATTTTCCTATGCTATAATTTTGTTGACTAGTCATTCTCAGCTGAGAGCATATGTACTCTTCCATAGAAAATAATTTTTCTACTCTTACAGCAGTTTTCAAGATTGTTCAGATGTTTAAAATTTTTTAAATTTTAAAACAAAAAAGAATAAAAACAATGATACAGAATTTCAAAACAAAATAATAGGAGATGAACAATGGCTAATATGTTTATTGTTATCTTAGAAGTAGTTGCTCAGATTACAAGATTTAGGCATGAAAAAATGATCAAACAGGGCCGGGGTTTAGCTCAGTGACGTAAGCGTCTATCTGGCATATGCAACGTCCTGAGTTCAGTCCCTGGTACTGAGAGAGAGAGAGAGAGAGAGAGAGAGAGAGAGAGAGAGAGAGAGAGAAATGATCAGACAAGGAAAACATAAACCATTCTTTTTGATGAGCTAACAGAGATTAGTAGTATAATTATCTTTTGTGTGTACATACATATGTTTCTATATAATCTTTTCCCTTCTTTCTTTTCTCCTTTCCCCCATCCAAGTTGTTCTTTCCTTTTGAGCAATTTCTTCCATTTTCACTTTCAGAATCTCTATTGAACATTTTAGAAACTTAGTTTTTCAGTATTTTATACAAAAGACATTTCAATGTTTGTACATGTGAGTCTGATTTATTTCACTTGTGGTTATGGTCTCTAGTTGCATCCATTTACCTGTGAAAGCATTGAGTTTATCATTCTTTATAGCTAAGTAATACTCCATTGTATAAAAATACCACATATTTTTGTCCATTCTGTGGTTGATGATCATTTGGATTGTTTTCAAGATTTAGCTATGACATTATGACAGCTATTGCTGATTTAATATCATCTTTCTTAGAAGTCCTACCATGCTTCTATTCTTCTACTACCATTGGTTCTATCTATCACATTGTGTCTTTTTGGGATTGGAATATGTGTGATAGTATAAACAAAAATTTTTTTTATCGAAAATGAGATATTATAGTACCCATTGATCATTCTCTGTTATTCAGTTCAGAATGCCCTGTAATTATTTCACTCTTTGAATGGTTTTATAGTATTTTGTTATGTTTGATATTATTGTATTTGAAACTATGCTCAACTATAGTGGAGAAAGAGATATTGTGATAGCTACTGTTGATGTCTGGTTGTCTCAATGTAAAGTACTGTGTTGCCTATGTTGTCCTGTTCTGATTTGCTCTGTTCTGCCCTCTTTTGTTTTATTCTCTTTAAAATAAAAAAAATAAAAAAACTCTCTAAAAAAGATTTAGCTATTACAAATTGCACTTACATAAACATAGGTGCATGTATATTACTGTGGTATGATGTTTTCAATTCTTTTGGGAAAATACTCAGAAGCAGAATATTTGGATCAAATGGAACCTCCAGAAATAATTTTTTGAGGAATCTCCACATTGATATCTACCAATAGTAGACAAGTTTACTTTTGCCCTCAATCCATGCCAGCATTTGTTTTGGTTGATTTCTAGATGATAACAATTCTTTCTGGGGTGAGATGGAATCTCAGAATTATTTTAATTTGAATTTCTGAGAAGACCAATGATCTTGAAAACTTTTTTCATACATTTATTTGCCATTTGTATTTCTTAATCTGAGAAGTGTACATTTATCTCAGATGCCCATTTTTGAATTGAGTCTTTCAATTTGGGAGACCTGATATTTTTCAATTCTTTATATGTTCCAGATGCAAGTCCTTTGTCTGAGGGACAGTTGGCTAAATATTTTTCCAAATTTGTGGGTTTTCTGTTCACTGTTGGTGATTTCTTTTGATGTGCAACAACTTTTTAATAACATGGGATCCCAAGTGCTGATTGTTTGAAATACTTTTGAGTATTTGTCCATTTGAGTTTGAGTTTTGTCCATGAACTCTCTGCATACCCTTAGGTCTTCAAGATTTCTACCTTTTCTTCCAGCAGATTTAGAATTTCTCCTTTAATAGTTAGATCTGTGATACATTTTGACTTTAGTTCAGTGCATGGTGATAGACATGTGCCTAGTTTTAGTCTTCAGCATGTGGAAAGCCAATTTTTACAGCACTATTTATGAAAGAAGTTGCCTTTCTTCCAGTGTACATGTTTGATCACTTTGTAAAAGATAAGGTGTCCTTGTAGTTGCACCTGAATCTTCTAATCTGTTCCATGGATTGGCAGGTCTGGGTATTCTTGTCAGTACTATGCTGATTTTATCTCTGTAGATTTGTAGTATAATTTCAAGTCAGGAATTGTGATGCCACCTGCCTTGCCTTCATTGCCCAGGATTGCTTGTGCTATACTAGGTCTCTTCTGTTTCCAAATAAATTTTAGGAATGCTTTCTTTAGGTCTCTGAGGCATTGCTAAAGTTATTTTGATTGGGATTGCTTTAAATGTGTATAACAGTTTTGGGTGTATGACCATTTTCAAAATGTTGCTTCTTTCTATGAGCAAGGAATAACTTTGCATTTTTTGATATCTTCTTCAATCTCCTTTTTCAGAGTACTGTAATTTTCAATATATGTATATCTTTTACATTCTTTGTTACATTGATTACTAAGTATTTCATTTTTCTGGATGCTCCTGTGAAAGATGATGCTTCCCTAATTTCTCTCTCAAAGAGTACAGGAATGCAGTTGATATTTGAGTGTTGATTTTGTATCCAGCTATGCTTTTTAATTTGGGTATTAACTCTAGTAGACTTTTCGTTGAATTTTTTGGGTCCTTTATGTAGAGAACCACATCATCTGCAAATAATGGTAATTTAATTTTTTTCCTTTCTTATCCTTTATATTTTTATTTCTCTGTCTTTTCTAATTGCTCTGGCTAATGTTTTGATACCTATATTGAATAGGAGTGGTGATAGTGGGCAGCCTTGAGTTGTTTCTTCATTAGAGAGATTGGCCTATAGTTCTCTTTTTCGGTTGGGTCTTTTTCTGCTTTTGGCATCAGAGCAATACTTGCTTCTAAGAATGAGTTATGGAGAATTGCTTCTCTTTCAACTCCATTAAAGATGTTGAGGAGTATTGATGTTAAATCTTCTGTAAATTTCTTGGAGAATGCAGCAGTGGATTGATCAGGACCTTATATTTTTTTGTTGGTAAATTTTTAATTACACTTTCAATCTCAATAACTGATAAGGGGTTATTCAAAATTTTTATATTTTCTTGATTTAGCTTTGGTAGTTCATACGTTTCTAGGAATCTGTCCATTTCTTCTGTGCTTTTCAGCCTATGCGAGTAAAGATTTTTGAAGTGAGTATTCATGATATTCTGAATTTTCACAGGATCTGTAGTGATTTCACCCATTTCATTCTTCATTGCATGAATTTGAGTTTTTTCCTTTTCTTGATAAGATTCTCTAGGGGTTATCAATTTTGTTTATTCCTTCAAAGAACCAGCTCCTAGAGTCATTAATTATCTGTTTTGTTAATCTCAGTTGCACTAATTTCTACTCTGATATTTATAATTTCCTACATTCAGCAGACATTGGGCTTGACTTGCTCTTCTTTTTCTAGAAGCTTGAGGTGCAGCATTAGGTTATTTATTTGTGCTCATTCTGTTTTTACGTTGTGAGATTTTACTACTATATATTTCCCTACTCGGACTGCTTTCAGTGCATCCCACAAGTTCTGCATATTGTATCTGCATTTTGATTTGATTGTAGATATTCCTTCATTCATTTCATCTGTGACCCATTGGTTGCTCAGGAGGGTGTTGTTTAATTTGCATAAGTTTATGGAAATTTTGCAGTTTCTTTTGTCATTAGTTTCCAATTTTGGTATACTCTGGTTGGATAATATGCATGTGTTAATTTCAATTAATCTGCATTTACTCAAACATGTTATATGGGCTAGTATATGGTCTATTTTAGAGTACATCCTGTGTGCAGCTGAGAAGAATATGTATTCTGTTGCTGTTGGGGGGAACACTCTGTAAATGTCTATTAACTCCATTTGTTCACATTTGATCCAGTTGTATTGTTTGCTGACTTTTTGTCTAGTTACTCTCTTTGGGACAATAGAGCATTAAGGTCTTCCCTTACAATTATGTTATTGCTTATTTGATTTTTAATGTCTATTAATATTTGTCTTATATAGTTGAGTGCTCCCATATTTGGTGCATATATATTTATGATTATTTTCTCTTCCTCATGAATTTTTTCCCTAATAAGTAGGTATTGATCTTCTTTATCTCTTTTGATAATTTTTTGTTTGAAGTTTAAATTGTCTGCAAACAGAATAGCTACCTCTGCTTTCTTCTGGGTTTTTGTTGCATGGAGTATTGTTTTCCATCCTTTGACTTTTGGCCTATGATTTTTCTTTTTGAATTAAATGTGTTTCTTGTATACAGCCTATTGTTGGATATCGTTTCTTGATGCATACTGCCAATCTGTTTCTTTCAATTGGTGAATTGAGGCCATTTATATTGATGGTTATAGCTGATATGTATGGCTTATCTTTGTAATGTTATTTTTCTGTCATTGGTTCTCTGCTTCTACCCTCTGTTTAAATGCTTATTCTACCTGGTGGTTTTTTCTGTTGTTTCTCTGGGAATTGTGGTAATTTTTATCTCTATCTGCAATATCTTTTGGTATTTTTTCTAAGATTGGTTTAGTGGACATGAACTTCTTCAGTTGTTCTTTGTCATAGAAGTATCTTATTTCTCCATAAAGTTTTCAAGATAGTTTTTTGGGGTACATCAATCTGGGTTGGAAGTTGTTTCCTTTCATGGCTTAAAACCCTTCAAACTCTTCATAACTTGAAGGTTTGTGTTGAGTAGCCCCCCATGATTCTAGTAAGCTTTGCTTTATAGATGATCTGTTTCTTTGTCTAACAGCCTTTAACATTCTGCTTTTGTGCTAAATTTCTGGGATCTTGATTATTATATGACATGTGTAGATTTATTTTGATTATGGCTGTTTCGAAGTCTGTATACCGTACTTATCTGAATGTCATATTCTGTTCCCTTGCTTGATAAATTTTCTGCTATTACTTCTGCAAGTAATTTTTTATGTCATTTGTGTTGACTCCTTTTTTCATTAACACTTATCAGTATTATATTGCTTTTCTTTGCATCACCTTGGAGCTGTTGAATACTTATTTCATGTTCTTTTGTTATCTTAAAGCGATTTTTCCTTTCATGATTTCTAGCTATGATCTTGTCTTCAAGGTCTGAAAATCAGTCTATAGTTTCGTTCAAGCAATTTTGCCAGCTTTCAGAGGAAATTTTGATTTCCTGGATATCACTTTGAATCCATTTTATGCATTCTATTTCTAGTCTGTATTATTCATTCAAGGTTTACATCATTTTCATGTGCTCCTCTATTTTTTTATCTATGTCTTCTCTAGGTGTGCTGAGGAATTCCTTCATTAAAGTAGTCATTTCTTTTTTTATCTGAGAAATTATTTCTGATTTGATTTTCTCTATAGTCTCATAGATTTGTTTGTTTACTTCACTTGCTATATTTTCAGAAATTTCAACTGTGTGTCTTCCAAGGTCTTCTATGTCAATGTCTGCTGTACTTTTTCCTAATGGACTGGAGGCCTGAGATTGCATTTTGCTTTTTTGTCTTATCATTTTAACCTCTTGGTTCATAATTCAGTCTTTTGAATCTTGCTAGACTTGCCTGTCCATCATGTGTGTCCTAGTCAGATTCCTACCGTGTGGCTTATATTCACTCAGTTTCTGGGTCCCACAGTGTAGGGGAGGAGCCAGACACATGAGTTCTTCCTTTGGGCTGTTGGGTGAGACCTGGATTCTTTCTGGGATGACTAGTCAAGGATTGTTGATGTGAAATGACCCTTGGCTTGTACTGTTACTGCTGTTTCAGGATTTTCCAGGCTGCCAGACCCATATGTCCATGATGTAAGCCTCTACTAGGGCCCTACTGTGTCACTAGGAAGTCTCACAGGCCAGCTCAAATTCCTCTGGTTTGAGGGAGTGCTCACTTGCACTCTAGCAGGCCTGCTGTAGTCCTGCTGGTGGAGGCAGGGCTAACTCACATTTTAGCCAGCTCACCTAGGTCCTCTGGGTAGGGGAAGGCGTTACTGAGGCTCCTTCCAGATGAGGTGAACTTTGGGGAGGGTTCCTGGGGCTCCTACTGGACCACCGAGTTCCTCTGGTGGGGCCATATTTTTTAATTTAGAAAAATATATCATTATATTTTAATTAACATACATTAATTGTGTTCAGCACAAAATTTCAATATATTGAGTACTGTGTACTCAAAGGAGCAAAAGATATATTTTTTAAATTAACATTGTTTATAGCTCAGATGTGGTGGTACATGCCTATAATTTTACCATTCAAGAACCTGCGGCAGAAGGATTTTGAAGTGAGTTTGAAGTCAGACTGAGTTTGAAGTCAGACTGAGCTACATAGTTAGCTCAGGGCTAGCCTGAACTACAAAGTGAGACTTTGCCTCAAAGAACAGCCCCCTCCAAATAAAACCCCACATTGTTTATTACGTTCTCCACTCTGGAAATATATTTATTTTTTTCTGTCTCTCTAATAGTTATACCATTTCCTCTAGTGTATTTTCATAGTGAAAAAAACCCCAGTATTTTATGATATAAACTACTTATTATTCATATTCCTCTATTCATTACCCTTTAGTATTTGTTATCTATGTACATCACCTCCACAAAACTTTATAAAAATATCTTTCTTAGAAATATTATCTAGTCTAACTTCAATTTGTTCAGCAACAAACAAAATTTATTATATACCTAATACTGCTTGTTCATCCACTGTGGGTTAGATGAGGAGATACCAATATGATTAAGACATAAAATTTGCCATAAATGACCTTATAGTCAAGTGCAGGAGACAAGTAAGTAAACCAGTATTTATAATACCATGTGATAAATGCTCCAATTAAAATGTTTCCAAAGGACTATGGAAGCATACTGGTGGCAATGAATAAACACCCTGGATTCATGGGAGAAATTTTATTTAGAGCAACTTTTGAAATTAGCTTTGAGACCTTAGTGGGATTTTCACATGTGGGGAAAGACATCAGCATATTCTAGGTATAAATATACAATATTATGTGTATTCAAGAAGACCTAAATTGAAACTCATTTTCAAATAGAACTTCAAAAAATTTATAATTAATTTCAAGTGGTTTTATTAGGCTTTCTTCTGATATTACAAAGCTACTCTAAATGATTAAAATATATGAGAATTTGAAGTAGATAGTACATTTTTCAATCTCGAGATTATTGCACAAGATATATAAAAGGCAACAATAATTTTAAGAGGAATCTTGACACTGAGTTTCACAGTGATTGCACCAGTCTACACTCCCACGAACAGTGAATAAGGCTTCCTTTTGTCCACAGACCCACCAACATTAGTTATTGGTTGATTTCTTGATAATAGCCATTGTTTCGGGAATGAATTAGAATCCGAGCATTGTTTTAATTTGTGTCTCTCTAATGGTTATGGTGAACATTTTCTCATATTTATTTGACATTTTTGCTTGTTTACCTGAGAAATGTGTATTTATTTTAGATGCTCATTTTTGGATTGGGTCTTTAAATTGGGGGGGGGTATAATTTTTTGAGTTCTTTTTATTCTAGACACTAGTCTGAGGAACAGCTAGCAGAATTTTTTCCCACTGCAGGTTGTCTCTTGACTATGTTGCTGATACCTTTTTCTGTGCAAAACTTTTTAATGAGATCAGATGCCAGTTGTTGATTCTTTGTAATATCTGAAACCTGATTGGGGTTTTGTTCATAAAGTCTTTTCCCACACATATGTCTTAAAGAGCTCTAGTCATTCTCTCTTCCAGAAAATTTATTATTTTCATTTTAATATTTAGATCTTCAGTCCACCTTGAGAGTCCATTTGACCTAGCTATTCCCCTTCTTGCCATTTTCCTGAAAGAATTAAAAGCATCATACCATGGTGATACATGCACAGCCATTTTTATAGCAACACCTTTTTGTAATAGCTAAATCCTGTAAACAGCCCAAATGTATATCAACCAATAAGTGAATAAAGAAGATGTGTTTTTTTAATACAATGGAGTACTGCTCAGCCATAAAGAAGGATAAACTTGTGACATTTGTAGATAAATAGATACACCTTGAAACCATAATCTTAAGTGAAATAAATCAGGAACATATGTTCAAATATCACATTGTTTCTCTGGTGTGAGAAACCAAAAATGGTAAATAAGGACCAAAATGTATAACAGATATGGTGAGACAGGAAGAAAATGTTCAAATAGCAAGGGAAACTAGGAAAGGGGGAAAGGGAAAGGAAAAAGATAAAAGAAAAATGAGAAAAGAAGAAAAATGTAAACATAGCTTTTTTAAATAAGAAGGGAAGAGAGATTGAAGGGGAGAAAGAAAGAAGGTAAAAGAAAAACAATGAGAAAAGAAGGACAAATGGAAACAAAGCTTTTGTAAATAAGAAGGGAAGATGGGTTGAAGGGAGGGCAGGGAATAGCGAAAAAAGAAGAATCAAGGCAGCATGTACAGGTACAAATTCCTTATGATGAATGTGATCATTATATATCTAAAATGTAACAATATACTTAATTAAAAAAATTTTAGAATGAGGGTTTAAATGTGGATATGCCTGATAAAATCAGGTCATAACATACATTATTTTAGATTAGGGAAATTATGTAGAGCAATTCAAGATTATAATCCTTGACAGAGAACTAAATCAAGATATCTGAAGACTGTTTCATGGAATTTACTGACTCTTTTGAATTGGTCACATTTGGAGCTCATTTGGATGTTCTGTCATAAGAGTCTAATTATATCAGTGTCTTTGCAACATTTGGCTGAAGGAATGGAAACTGCATTCTAGTTAATTTAGGAGAATATAAAGTATAGACTGGATTGCTCTGAGGTATCCTGAGATGTCTCAGAGAATTAAAGCAAGAGTTAGACCACTAAGGTGATATATCCTAATCTGCTTTTCTTTTGCTATAAGAAAATACCTGAGGCTGAGAGCTTTATAAAGAACAGAGATCCAGCTGGACATGGTGCTACCTGCCTATAATCCCAGCACTCTGGGAGGGTGAAGTAGGAGAATCACAAGTTTGAGCCCTGCCTAGACAATTTAATGACCTAGTGAGACTCCTTCTTAAAAAAATTAAAGTGGAGCTGGGGAAGTACCTGAGTATAAAGGTCTTGGGCGCAATTCCAAGTACTAAAAAACAGAGGTCTATTTAGATGATTGTCTTAGAGGTTAAAAGCTTAAGACTGAGTAGTTCCATCTATTCTGCCTCCAGTGAATGTCTTCTGGGTATATTACAGCATGTCATATATAGTGTGGCGATAGGAACACATTTGTAAGAGACATACCACATGATGTTATAGGAAACAAGAATAATCTAGTAAGCAGAGTTGTT
>PVJX010043724.1:0-13566 GCA_004027295.1 Dolichotis patagonum
AAGATTCATCTTAGACTTCCATCCTGCCTGGATCTGGGTGCCAGGTGGGGCAGCTCTGAAGAGGGGAAAGGACACTAAGACAAGCAAGACTGAGGGTGTCCTCCATTGGCCTGGGTCTTTGCTTAGAAATGGAAACTAAATCTAAAAAGCACAATGCAAGGTGTGGTGACATGTGCTTGTAATCCCAGCACTTGGGAGACTGAGGCAGGAAAATCACCACAAGTTTGAGGTCAGCCTGAACTACAAAGCAAGATCCTGTCTCTAAAAAAAAAAAAAGAAAAGAAAGAAAGAAAGAAAGAAAGAAAGAAAGAAAGAAAGAAAGAAAGAAAGAAAGAAAGAAAAAACTACAGCACAGATTTGCAAGAAAGGGCTTTAACTGGAGAGTAAAAAAAAAGTGGTAAGTTGGAAGAGCTGACGAAGATTAGGTTGGTCATTAACAGAAGAGAGCAAGAAAACAAGGAAGGACTCCAGCATGAGCAGCTGGAGGGGCCACGCTGGCACGAAGGGGATCAGACGGGTCCACTTGCAAGGCAGGAAACCCACTTTAAGATTTGGCTGGGGGGCTGGGGTCCCGTTGATCATTGTCTCAGTCCCGGTTTCCTACTTGGAATCCTCAAGGCTAGAGGGTCACTTCCGTTCCCACAAAAGGATTATCTGTGTTTGTGGTGGCTTCAGTTTATATGGGGCTCTGTTTTTCCTGGAATCCAGATGATGGCAAGTTCAGGACAATGGCTGGAGACTTCTGGGTTTAGCTGAATGTAAACCCTGTAAAACCCTGTAAAACCCTTATCTCCATGTCTTGAAGGAGGATGAGAGCCTGTAAATTCAACGCTGATCGACCTGGATTAGTCAACTTCTAAACAGACTGTCTCCTAGAGATCAACCTACCACATAAAGAGCTCAGAAGGGACTTGACCAAAGTTTTAAATAAGAAAGGATACAAAATGAAGTCAAGATTCACTCTATGTTTAGGCATCTGTAGGCCCAAGTGAAGAGTCATGGTTTTCAACAACAATGGCTTTTAAGTCTCGGCCTATCCCAAAAGAAAACACAAATCACTCTCTAATGAATGACAAACTAGGACTCTTTTGGGCCCTGTCCCTAGAATGCTCTCTGGCAACATCAAGAGAAGGAAGCCAGGGGAACTGAGTAAAGTGCAGACCAGAAAGCAGAACACCATGTCTTACCCCAGGACCTCAAATCCAGTTCCAGCACCACAGGCCTGGGGATCCCAGGTAAAATGAAGTACCACCACCATCCTGCTGGAAATTTCCAGTGCCCAGCCACCACCCACCCTGCTGGAACTCCAGGACTGGGAACCTCCAAAGTGGTTCAGAAAACCCATAGCAGGCGTTAGACTCAATGAACTCGCTACAGCTGTGCCAGGCCCAGATCAGGGTTACTACTGGGAAGGCGCTGTTGGCAATGGATGAGGTCAGGACCTTAGCATGGGCATCTCCTGGCCCTGGGTGAGTAGTTAGCATGGAAGGCAGGCCAGGCTCCACCAGGGATGATTTAGTCCCTGCACTACCAGAAAGGGGGAGGGGGGAGGGGAGCCTGTCTCACGGGGCTTCTTTCCTGGTCCTTGGTGTCTCAAAGAATTAGGCAAGACACACAGAAAAGGCATCAAAGGTGCACATTTATTGAAGGTGAAAAAGAAGTATACTCTGCAGGATGACAGCAGACTGGAGGAAAGGTCCACGGCAGTATGGAAGATAAATCAAAAGAGATCTTTTGTATTCCAAATACATGTATTGACCCTCACCTCATGCAAATACAGTATTTTGGCTTTTGTCCTATCGAAAGCTCATTTGGTTGTTCTACCCAGCCAACACCGAGCAATGGGCATCTCTCGGGATGACTGGCACAAGTGCCACAAGATTGAGGACAAAAGAAAGCCCTACTACAAGAAATGGAAGTATGAGTTGGGTCTCCCTACTGCCGACACTAAGATTGGCCCCCACTGCATACACAGTCTGAGTTCAAGGAAGCAACAAGGAGTACCAAGCCCTGAGGTTGGATGTGGGAAATTTCTCCGGGACCCTGAGTGTTGTACTCGGAAAAACAAGGGTCATTATTGTTTACAATGCATCCCATAATAAGCTAGTCTGCACCAAGACCCTGATGAAGAACCGCACTGTGCTCATTGACAGCACTGTACCAATAGTGGCACAAATCCCACTACGCACTGCCCCTGGGACACAAGAAGAAGAAGAGGGCCAAGCTGGCTCCTGAGGAGGAAGAGATTTTAAACAAAATATAATCAAAGAAAATTCAAAAGAAGTATGATGAAAGAAAAAAGGACGCCAAAGTCAGCAGTCTTCTGAAGGAGCAGCTCCAGCAGGGCAAGCTTCGTGCCTGCACTGCATCAAGACCAGGCCAGGGTGGCCGAGCAGACGGCTATGTGCTACAGGGCAGGGAGCTAGAGTTGTAGCTGAGGAAAATCAAGGCCCAGAAGGGCAAATAAACCTTCCCTCCTGCCTTACTCATGTAAGAAAGGTGTTCACTGTTCTAAAAAAAAACAAAAACTCATTTGATCTCATGCCAGATGTAAATTATCCTATTGAAAAATTTACTTAGTCTCTCGCCAAATGCAAATGAAACATCAGAGTGTCTTTCGGGTAGTACCCACATGTAAATGAATGATTGAAAATAGCATCTTCTGATTAGTCCTGCAAACAACATCAAATTCAGATGAAGGATTGAAAATAGCATCTTTTTTTTTTTTTTTGAGACAGCATCTTGCTATGTAGCCCAGGATGACCTGAAACTTACCACAATCTTCCTGCCTCATCCTCCCAAGTGCTGGGATTACAGTCATGCCACCACACCCAGTGAAAATAGCACTTTTTTTTTTTTTTATCAATCTGCAGTGCTCAGGAGGTGTAGGCCTGCTATCATTTTGGGGCCAGTGTTTTTAGGATGTTTTTAGGAAACATCTCACTCTAGTTTTTATGACCTTTTCAACATCTTGCCCAGTTGGATGTCTGGTTTGTCCCAAACCTAATCATCTCCCTTTCACTTCAACTGTGAAATCTATTCTGGGAATCTTGGAATCTCCCCACATATTTTTTCTTTTCTTTCTTTCTTTTCTTTTTTTTTAAATTTTTTTTTTTACAGAGCCTCACTAAGTTGCAAAATTTCCCAGATCGAGCTTGAACTTGCAATCTCCCTCCTTACTTGTAATCCCAGCTAATCAAGAGGCTAGGGCCAGAGAATTACTGAAGTCCAGGTGTTCAAGAGTGGCCTGGACAACATAGAGAAGTCCCGTCTCAAAGTTATTTTTAAATTTTAAATGTATTTAACAAACATTCAAAGCTCATTACACTATTATAAGCACTTACAAATATTAACTAATTTCATTTTTTTGTTTGGTTGGTTTTTTGCTTTTTGTTTTTGTTTTTGTTTTTGTTTTGTTTTGTTTTTTGGTACTGGGGTTGAACCCTGGCCTTTCACACTGAGACCCAGCCTTTTAAATTTTTTCATTTTATTTTGTTTTGCATCACTGGGGATTGAACCCAGGGCCTTCATACTGAGCTAAATCCCTAGGCTTTTAAAAATATTTTTTGTTTTTAGACAAAGTCTCACTGAGTTGATAAATTGCCAGCTGAACTCAAACTTGCAATCCTCCTGTCTCAGCTTCCCAGAGTGCTAGGATTAAATGGTTAACTCATTTAATGTTGGCATAGTACCTTATTTATTAACAAAGGATCTGGGACAGAGCAGGAAGCCAACTCACCTTGTATGGCCTAAGAGCATTTCTCCTAAAAGTGGGTGGTCTTGAGCAGGAAACAGAATGAGCCAACATTGGTCCTTAGGCCAAGAACTTCAAGTAGAAGGCAAGTACAAAGGTCCTGAGACTGCCTCGGCATTAGAGAATAGAGTTTTACTATGTCGCTCCTGACCTTGATCTTATGATCCTCCTACCTCAGCCTTCTGAATGCTGAGCTTACAGCCATATGCCACTACACGAAGTTGTATTAAAATTTAAGGAAGACCAGTGTGAACCAGGTTTGGTGGCACACACCTGTAATCCTATCACTCAGAAGGCTGAAGTAAGCGGATCACAAGTTCAACCTCAGCCTGGCCTACACAGCGAGTTCAAGACAGTCTGGACAACATAGCAAGATCCTGTCTCAAAAGGAAAAAAAAAAAAAAGCAGAGCAGTTGACCAGCATGACCTAGGTTATCAAGAACAAAGAATAAGTAGGCCAAGATGATGTCAAATTGGACTCTCGGGGGACAGATCCTGAAAGGCCTTGTAGACCCACTTGCTTGAATTGTATTCCCAGACGTGTTAGTCAGCCTTCCATCACTGTGACAAAATACCTGAGAATAGCAACTAATGGGGAAAAGATGTGCATGGGCTCAGTTTCAAAGGTTTCATTACCTTGGGCCTATGATAAGACAGAGCATCACAGTAGAAAGGTGTGACAGAGAAAGCTATACATCTCATAGCAGCCAGGAAACAGAGAGAGAGAGAGTGTGCCAGGGATGAAGGGGCCAGGGACAAGCTATAGTCCCCAAGCACATGCTCCCCTGGCAAGGGCCCCCTACCCACAAGTTTCCATACTTCCACATAATACCATTGACTCAGGAGTCCATCAGTGGATTCCACCCATAAAGAAAATGCCTTCGTATACCCATCACCTCCCCCAAAGCCTTCACCTCTGAATACTGTGGCCTCTCTAACAAAGGAGATTTGGGGAGACACTTAATAATCAGACTGTAGCACCAAGGTAGTTGAGAATTTGTTCTGGAATCTCTAGACTTAAGAACTCTTTAAGTTTTCTTATCTATAGGGTCTTACAGTATTGGTCATCTTTAAATATTCCATTCTTGGCGTTGGGGATGTGGCTCAGTAATAATGTTTGCCTAGCACAGTTGAAGCCCTGGGTTTGATTCCCAGCACTGCAAAAACAAAATATTTAACTCTTGGACTCTTCACAATGTTTAGTAGGACTTGGTGGCACATGTCTCTGTAATCTTAGTACTCAGGAGCTGGTGTAGGAGGATCACAAGTTCAAGGTCAGGTTGAGCTACATAGCAGGACCTCATCTCAAATAAACAATGAGAAACAGAGAGAGAGAGAGAGAGATTGAGAGAGAGAGAGAGAGAATGAGTATAGAAGGAAACAGAACTGGAGTCTAGGAACATTGGACCGCAGTCTCTTCTAGAATTTTTTCCTAGTCACTTTCTTTGTCACCTGGACAAAATACCCAACACTTGCAATTTAAAGAAGAGATTTCATTTGACTCATGGTCTGCCTGGCTCCAGCACAAGATAGCATGACAGAAAAGTGCCTC
Organism: Dolichotis patagonum; assembly: GCA_004027295.1. NCBI lineage: Eukaryota > Metazoa > Chordata > Mammalia > Rodentia > Caviidae > Dolichotis > Dolichotis patagonum. Next base: position 5,307 of record PVJX010043724.1, read on the forward strand.
ATGACATGAAGGCAAGGAAGGAGTGAGTTCTGGGAGGAGCTGGAGATGCAGATAAACTCTTGCAGCCCACACCCCTTCAGTGACCCGGCTCTTATGACCAGATCCCACCTACAGCAAGTCAGCTATAAGCTTCCATAATCAAATCACCTTCCAGAAGTCCTGCTTATGGGCACATGAGGTCCTTTGGGGACATCTAGATATAAGCCATAGTATTCCACCATGGGCCCCAAAAGACTACTGTACATTCCTTTAGGCAAAAGACATTTAGTCCATCTCCAAGAGTTGCCAAAGTCCTGACAGTTTTAGCATTGCTGAAAAGTCTAAGTCCCAATCTCCTCTGAGACTCAAAGCAAACTTTTAACTGTGAAACCCTGTAAAAAAAATCAAAGAGAAAATTAAACATTGGTGACTTACAGTGGCACAGGATATACATTCCCATTCCAAAAAGGAAAAATAAGAAGACAGAAAAGAACAGGACTGAAGCAAGACAGAAGCACATCAAGGCAAGCTCTAAATCCTGTAGTTCTACATTCGACACTCGGGAAAAGCTGCGGTAATGCAAACTCCAACTAGCTCAGGTGGCCTTGAGCCTAGAGACTTCTAGCGGTTGTTAACTCGTGACTTATCTCTTGGGCTGGCTTTGCTCACTCCTTGCAGCTTTCCTTACCTGTTCCTGGCCCCTGGATTTTCCAAATTCCTGGAGTCTCCACTTCACTTTCTTCACCTTCGCTGTCACTTCACTTTCTTCACCTTCGCTGTCACGGCTTCACACACTGCCCTCTCAGGGTCACACCGCCTGGTCTCCCGGGTCTTCTGAAATCTGGATGGAAACCTCCCTGACCCCTCAACTCTTGCTGCATTCATGTAAAATCAGCACAATGTGGATAATACCAGGGTCTGCCACCAGCTCCAGCACCTTTTGCAGGGGTGTCTCGGTGCCTGGATGGCTGAATACCGTAAAGGAACCCCAGGAAGACAATTTCTTAGGCAGCGCATCTCAAGCACGGTTCCCTGAGACTCAGTTTGCAAAGCAAAGTCTTCCACTTTTCTACCCTTGAGTCTGAGAGGAGTCTTTCAGATTCCTCCCATTCCCTCAAGGGCCATTTTGTATTGTCCCAGTGTAAAGTACTTGACTTGTTTTTAACACCAATCTTTTCAGCAATCAAGATCTCCACTGCTCCAACTGTATAGGTCCCAGTTTTATAGGAGCTTCCTTCCTGACAAAACTCAGAACTTTTTAAAAGATGTAGCTGTGTTGTCTGCTGTTGATTTTCAGTGTAAACCTGGCTAACAGAAGCACACAGTATCCGTGTTACAGTCTAAACATTTGACTGTGCTGCAATTTCCTCTGCCAAATCACTTAGTCCTCTTCTCCTAATCTCAGTCTCCTGCAAAATCTCAGGATATGAGGAAAATATAGACAAACTTCTCATGAGCGCACAATATCCACGGGCTAGAGTCCAACTGCCAACAAAGTCCTTCTTCCCAAATGAAACTTTTTGATCCTGGCCTTTACCAGCTGCATTACTGCCAGCATTCTGGTCTTCTGAGATTAAATCAGAATCTCCCATCAAGCTTGGCTCACAGTATTTCAGGCTGATTCTCCAGCCAGCATCTGCAAACCTTTCCAGACCCCGCCTAACAGAAAGTCAGCTATGATGCCTCTATAATCCATTCACCTTCCAAAAGCCTCGTCTCTGAGTGCATGAAGCTCTTGGGAGACATCTAATATAAACCATAATGCCTTGATCCTAGCCTCTGACATACCAGGGGGAATTACCCTGAAAGTAGGGAAGTTGACCTGACTCTGTTACCAGGAAGAAGACACCAGTTCTTAGCACTAACGGGCTTTAGGAGGCCCCACACCCAACCTCGAACCTGTCTGTCTTTGCTGTAACCCTGAAATGGCTACATTCCTGATTCCCCACCACTACAAAACACGCTTCTGCAGCATCCCACACCACCTCTCATCCCCTCTGCAAAAGGCTCCACAGTCTTTCCTCATGCCGCTGACCACAAAAATCCAGGAGTAGGGAAAAGATTTTATTTATTATACTAGATAACATATCCTTCTGGATTTTGTTCACTATCTGCAGTAGTCTCTTCGTCCCTATTTTAATAGTCTCTTCTTACCTAAATCCAGATTTGTTTTTATTTGACAGTTAATCTTGATTCCTCCCTGTAACTTCATACCCAATTTGTCAGCCAGTCCTGCCGGTGCTACCTCCAAGTGCATCTCAAATGCAGCCATTTATTTCCCTCTCCAAGGCCACTGTACCTAATCCAAATTACTGTCATCACTGGATGGACATTGCCACAGCTGCCCCCACCCCGTGCACTTCCTCTTCCCCTCCTCCCTCCCCTCCAATTCCTTCCTTGGCTGACTGCCTGAAAGGTCATTTTAAAGGCAAACAGAAAACTCATCTATGGTTGGAGGAGTGATAGAGGCAAGTAACTGAATGGAAAGGGGGATGAGGGAGCATTCTGGGGGTGATAGTAACTATCCTGATAGTTGGGGACTATGTAAATGCATGTATTTGTGGTTGTAAACTCAGCTAATAGTACACTTAGGATCACCAATTTCATTATAAATTTACTTTACAAAAAATTACCTTTAAACAAATAGTGAACACCAGCTGATGATATGCTGATAGATCTAGGAATAAAGTATGTTGGTATCTGCAACTGACTTTGGAACATGCCCAGAAAGTAAAAGAAGATGAATTACCGAGGTAAGATGAGTAGATATGCAACAAAGAGAGCTATGTGATGGGTATAATTGGGACTCAAGACACATGATCCAAAATTATAGCTCAAAGACCAGAATGTACCACCCTAAATTCTACCTCTTTGGCATATCTTGACCCGGTTATTTTGAGAAACTGCAGACACAGGAAAAACTGCCCTGCTATAAAAGAAATTTACATCTCTAAAGGGAATCTACATTGATAAACCACCTGTGTCTAGAGGAGGACTCTTCTGAGATCACTTCCATTCCTAAGAGACTTTTACGTGCAGCTTTGATTCACCAAGCATTTAACCCTCTCCACTTCCAGTGGTCTGACCCCACCCCAAAGCCTCAGCCACTATTCCTTTCTGTAGCTCAGGATGCTAAATAAACTCCCAGGCTCTAGCTCTCTCTGGTATTTCATGGAACTCCTGTGTCTATGCATATAATTAAAATGCTTTTTCTCCATTAATCAATCCACTGTCAGTGTATCTCGTACACAATTATCAAAACGTCAGATGGAGGGGAGGGTAGAAAAAATAAAGCCAAGTAAAAAAAGAGACAAGAAAATCAAAATGTCAAAAATTGTATTTTAAAGAAAACTGCAGCTTCAGAACACAAGCCTGGTTTATTCACCTTTTTTTTTTTTTTTTTTTTCCTTTTCCCCAAACAGAACCTGGGCAACTCCTTTTGTAAGGCTAGAATTGAATATGACCCTGCTAGCATCCAATCTGTTTGCCAATAGGGACATTGTTCTCAGTGGAGACTCAGCTCAGCACTGAGGCTGTCCTCAACAAACACAGGATGAAGATAGAGCAAGGAATCTTGCAGGCTCCCCCACACCTGGATACACCCAAAAATTGACACCAGACGCTTCAAGGATTCACTGAGGTGCAAGACAGCCAGAGAACTGTGATCTCTATCGTAAGTTTTAATGATCTATTTTATAAGAGGAAGGGTGGACAAAAATTCTGTGTGTCCAGGTTTTTATGCCCTATGTCAAGACCCAGAATTACACAGATCTTGTACAATCTGTTATGCCCATGTGCCAATAAGGGCAGCTAAATCAGAGTCCAACCAGATAAAAGTTGAACTCTTGAGTGCTCCGAGAAAAGCATCTCAGAAGCTGTGGGACTAGCAGTAGAGTCAACAGAGGCTTCAGAGGCCCCAGAAAAAGGTACAGAAACTAGCTCCTCTCTTTCCCCTACTAGATTCTCTCCCAGGACGGCGTCCCCCACCCACCTCCTTATCAACCTAGCCACCCCCTATTACCAAAGAGATCCAGCTCTGCTGGTGTAACCATCCCAATGATTCAAAAGCTAATATGTGCCCACTTTGGAGAAGTCCCAAATGGGGAACAGGCATTATGAGAGTACGTGTTCCCTTCTTCATGAGTGATCTGTTCCAGATGAAAAAAAAAAAAAATTGGGATGGCTCTCCAAAGACCCGGATGATTCATAGGTAAATTTTAGACTTAGGATCTAAACTGAGGATCTAACTGAGACAGATCTTCATGTACTGTTTTCTACTTGCTGCATCCCCTGAAAATAAAGCCCATAAATGGGCCACAGCACAGGCTAAGACTGATGAAGTAAGTATGTACTGAAAATAACGACAGGGATGTGAGTATAGTTGCAGTGCCTAAAAGGGACCCTGATTGGCAATATCAGATTAGAGATGAAGGCCATTAAAAATTGTGATAAAATGATTACTTATTTAATTGATAAAATGAAAAAGTACTTGAATAAACTGGTCGGTTATAGAAAGATTACAGAAATTACCCAGAACAAAGAAGAATCTTGCTTTATTCTGGAGGCACTCTACTGAAACCCTCCATAAATACACTAACACTAAGCCCAACTCACAGGCTGGACAAGCTTTATTAAAAATATTTTATTAACCAGTCTTCCCCAGATATTCACCAAAAAAAACTTCAGAAACAAGCTACACGTCCTCAGACCCTTATGAATGAACTTTTAAACTTAGCTTCTGGGATCTTCAACAATAGGGAGGCACAGGAGAGATGACAACAGACACAAAAACAAGCCCAATTTATTGCTTTGACATTAAGTAATAGAACCCTGCCTCCTCAAAATGACCTGAAGACTCCACCTACAAAGAGGAAAGAAACCAGATGGCTGTTACCACTGTGGAGAGCCTGAACACTTGCAAAATAACTGCATACGCTGGGCTCTTCTTCACCTGGGATGTGCCCCCACTATAAAGTGGGAAAAGATGGGAAGCAAGACTTCACTCTCCTCCAAAGTGGGGAGAGTCCACCTGCTCCCATGTTGGCTACCCTACAGGATTGAAGGTGCCCAAGGGCTCTCAAAACCCTTCTCAACTAAGTGGACCTCACCCCGATGAGCCTTGGGTAATTCTTAACATGGAAGATAACAAGATAAGTTTTCTTTTAAATATGGGGGCATATAAATCTGCCTTACTGGAATCCTCTGGACCCTTTTCTAATAAAATCTATATTGTGCCTGGTGTTGATAGTATTCCTAGGGTCAAACCCTGTACAATGCCTCTATCCTGCAGATGAGGAACTAGTTTTCACTCAAGCTTTCCTTGTTTTCCCAGAAAGTCCTACCCCGTTATTAAGAAAAGATATTTTTGCCTCTTTGGGGGCAACTCTTTATCTGGCACCAAAATATTCATGGAGGGAGGGAACATTAATAAAAGGCCCAAGAAGTTGTTAAAGCTTTGTTAAAGGACATTATTCCTAAGTTTAGACTTCCCAAGTCACTCTAGAGTGATAACAGACCTTCTTTTAGAGCCAAGGATTTAGCTCAGTGGCATAAGTGCCTGCCTGGCAAGTGAAAGGTTGTGAGTTTAATCCCTGGTACCAAAAAAAAATGCTTCTTGAAATTTGCCATTTTCATATTTTCTCTCTCGGTGAGTTTGTTGTGTACAGGAATGCTATTGATTTTAGAGTATTGTATCCAGCTATACTGCTGAACTTGCTTATTAACTCTAGTAGTATTTTGATGGAGTTTCTGGGCTCTTCTGTGTAAAGTATCATGTCATTTGCAAATAGGGATGATTTAACTTCTTCCTTTCCTATCTTTATTCCTTTTATATCTCTCTCTTGTCTAATTGCTCTGGCTAATGTTTCCAGAACTATACCGAATAGTAGTGGTGATAGTGGACAACCTTATCTTGTTTCTGATTTTAGAGTGAAAGATTTCAGTTTTTGAATTTAAATGTGATGTTGGCTGTTGGTTTGTCATAGATAATTTTTATCAAGTTGAGGTAAAGACCATCTATTCCAATTTTCTCTAGGGCTTTTACCATGAATGTTTCATTTTATCAAAAACATTTTCTGAGTTTTCCCTTTCTGTGAGTTAGCAGAAGCCATGCTGGGTCTGGAAGGAGTATAATAGAAGCCAATTTGCCCTTCCTGTGAGCTGTGTAAATTAAGCGGGCCCAGGAAGACAGGCAAGCCAATTCACCCTTCCCATTGGCCATGCAAACCATGTGGGGCTCAGGAAGAGAGACAAGCCAATTTACCCTTCCCATGAGTCGGCATAAGCCATGCTGAGTCTGGGAGGAGTACAATATGAAACCATTTCACCCTTCCTGTGAGTCACAAAAAACATGCAGTTCCCAGGAAGACAGAACAAGCCAATTCACTCTTCCTGTTAGCTGACCAGCACACAGGCTGAAAACCAAAAACACCACACCTGCCTCCAGTCCCATAAACAACTGGCTGATTCAGAGGACAGGCTGAGTTGATAGCAACTAGGTACAAAAACAAGTAAATGCTTGTAATGTTTGATTGACCTTGCAGGCCTAAGGCCAGGAGTGTGAGCATCTATTAGGAGGATAACAGTATGCAATATAACAAATATGGAGGATTTCCTTCTGTCTTGTTTTTGAAATCCAATATTATCCTCACTGTTTGGTTTTGTTCTGATTTATTGTTTTGTTTTATGCAATGTTCTGTCTTGGCTGGCTTTATTCTGTTTGATTTGATTGTATTTTACTATGTATGACAGTATAGACAACTATTTTGAAGATAACACAATATATTATGGTAGCCACTGTTATCCTGTTTTGAAGTTCTGTACCACTTTCACTGTTTTGTTTTGATTGGCTTTATTCTGTTTTATTTTGTTAGGTTTTATTCTCTTTAAAACAAAAAAAAAACTAAAGCTTTTTATGCATCTATTGAGATGATCATGTGTTGTCTTTTGTTCTGTTAATTTGGTGTGTTACATTTATTGATTTGTGCATGTTGAACTACCCATTCATACCTGGGATGAATCCTGCTTGGTCATTGTGTATAATCTTTATGATTTGCTGTATTCTGTTTGATAGTATTTTATTGAGGATATTTGCTTCTGTAGCGGATTGGTAACTGGTGGTCAACTTAAATACCAGCTGAACTAAATCAGTATGATGTTGAGCATGGATGACCCACCTGAAGACTGTTGCCAGCATAAAAAGGAGACCTAGCGAGGAAGAGTAGCATTATGGGTTCTCCTAAGTTTTGTTGTTTGGAGCCATTGGTTCTCCTAGAAGAGCTTATTGTCTGGCTCCCCTGATGAACTCAGCCGTTATCATTGGAGGAGTTCAGGACGTTTTTGCTGAGAATGGCTGTGGTTCACTTTGGGGTAGCTTTGGTCCTTACTTTGAGCATTACTTCCCGGCCCCAGAGGAGAAGATGCGCACTGTTCAATCTCCAGGAGAGGTTTGTCATGCTAGCTTCCTGATATGAACTCAGCTGTTCTTGTTGTCAGATGAGCTCAGGACCTAACTGTCACTGAGGATGACTGTGATAGATTTCAAAGTGAGCCCTAGTGCTTACTTTGAGCATCACTTCTTAGCTGCACTGCAGAATCCTCAACCTACTGGCACAGATCCTTCACCCCACTGGCATAGACTTTCTAGCTTCCAACACTGACATTTGGGCTTTCCCAGGGCAGATCTGTGAAATAGATTTGCATGAGTCATTGTCATAGGCTCTAGGTTTTCAGCTGAACTCATGCAGGTTATCACCATGGGATCCAGGCCCTCAGCTGGATTTTCTAGGTCTCTAGTGTGCACAGATTTCCTGCACTTTCTTTGTATTTGACTCCTTGAGTGACTAGTATAAATAATACTATAAATTATGTGTCCTGTATGTAATTGTTCTCCTTGCAACCCCTGACTGCAACAGCGTCTATATTCATTAGAAAGATTGACCTGTAATTTTCTTTATTGGTTGGCTCTTTCTCTGGTTTCGGTATCAGGGTAATGTTTGCCTCCCAGAATAAATTAGGGAGAATTGCTTCTTTCAATTTCATTAAAGAGTTTGAGGAGTATTAGTATTAAATAATCTCTAAATTTCTTGTAGAATTCAGCTGTGAATCCATCAGGACCTGAGTTTTTTTGTTGTTGTTGGTTAAGTTTTTCATTATGTTTTCAATTGCATTAACTGATACTGGGTTATTCAGAAGTTTTATATCTTCTTGATCCAGCCTTGGTAATTCCTATGTTTCTAGGAATCTTTCCATTTCTTCTATGTTTTTGATCCTATGAGAGTAA
>PVJX010043725.1:0-13526 GCA_004027295.1 Dolichotis patagonum
ATTTTTTAGCTGTGTTTTCACTAGATGCATTCACTATTTCTTTCACTATTTTTATCAATTCTTCTTTTACCTGGGCAAGTATTTCTGATTTGAATTTCTCCATAGCTTTCCCTATTTGCATATTTATTTCATTTGATATCATTTCAGACATTTCAGGTGTATGGCTTCTTTTTTCTTCTATGTACACGGCTTCTAAGCTGTCTTGGGGACAGCTAGAGCTTTGAGCCTGTCTTTGGGTCTTTCCTTTTGTCATTTTTCTATATTTCCTTGCTTTGAGTGGTGTTCCAATGCTTTCTCTGCATGTGTGGTGAATTACCTCTTGCACCCTCAGTTCCTGGAGGGGCAGTGGCTCCCCCAATTCCTCTCAGGCTTCCTCACAGGGTCCTAACTCCCCTCTGTGGACTCCTGGCTCCCTAAGTTGTAAGGCGAATGTTGCGTGTGGTCAACCCAGAGCCTGTGGAATCTCAGGCAGGCCATGCCACCGTACTTTATCCCAGGCAGGTCTCCAGGAGGTTCCCTGCAAGTGAAGGGTGAGCCTACAGGTCCCAAGGGGTCAGGCAAAAATGCTGGTTTCTGCAAAGTTCCAGGTCCCAAACAGACCTGGCCAAGATGCCAGTCTCCGCAAAATTCCCAATCCAAACAGCCCAGGCCTCTCTGCGGGTCTGGGAGGTTCCCGGTCCCAAAGAGTCAGGCCACGATGCTGGTCTCTGGGTGATTTCCTGGGGGTGAAGGGCGGGGCTATGGGCCCAAACAGACCTGGCCCAGATGCTGGTCTCTGGGAAGTTCCCTGCGGATGAAGGGTGGGCCTACCAGTCCCAAACAGTTGGGCCGAGATGCGGGTCTCCGCGGACTTTCAATCCAAGCAGCCCAGGCCACTCTGCAGGTCCATTCCCAAAGAGTCAGCTTAACTTTTTACTCTTGAAACAATTGAGACAGAACATGCTTGATAATGGAGTTCAGAGTCCATACACTCTTGGTTGCTTAAATAAATGATTCAAGACTTTCAAATGGTGCCAGGTGTTGTATCCCATCTCACTCATACATGCCTATCAATAGCATGATTCCCACATTTTGAATCACATTTAAAGACACTCATTTCAGGTTTTTTCAAAGATGGCAGACCTAGAGATAGCAGGATATGGAGCCTCTCTGAGAGAGACAGCTCAAATGCCAGAATAGAACACCCTGGAGAGATCCAAACAGAGGGAGATGGACTCTCTCAAACCAGAAAGAAACTGAAGGGAAAGAGACAGCTCGATTATGAGGTCCCAGGGCTACCATTAGATAAGCTAAGATCAGCAAGCACTGCACTGTCACCAAGCCACCTGAAATCATGCCTGAGATCCACGTGAGTGACCAAACCCATGCTGAAGTGACTGGCTTGAGCGGCCAGAGTGTGGAGCTGAACAACCCTGTGCACGGCTCACCTGGAACTGGCCCTGCATGGGACCCACCCAGAGGCACTGTGAATTCGCACCACAGCCACACTGAGGTCAGAGGTTGGGGAGCCCAGCAGTTCTCGGGGGCTGGCATCAACAAGCAGTGAGTGATGAGAATGGGACCTTCCCACGGGAAAGAGGCAACCAACTAGATAACATATTGGAGTTGGGCAGGAAAGCCCTGGCTCTGTAAGAAAGCAACTTCAGTTGGTTGCTCCCCTCACAGAGTGGATTGGAGGAATCTGCTTAGACTGGGCTGGGACCCAGTAGGTCATCACAAATCAATTGGTTCCGGGAGGGCGGCACACACTGACACGGTGAAGGCCCGTGAAGGTCAACTGGCCAGAGGGGAGGAGCCAGTGGATACTACCCTTGCTTGCACTTCACTCTCTCATAGTGGGTGGCAGAAAGCAGATGCCCCTAGCCTATGTGCTCCAGAAGAACCCTAACCAACAAGAAATGGGGGTGGGAATTACACTATACACTTGTATGGAAGGAACAAAAATATGACAAGAGGGAGAAATAAGAAAAAGCCCCCAGCCCCCAACCCTGAAAATATTGATCCAGGAGAGGTAAATACAAAAGAGATTGAGGGCAGAAAATATAAAACATCAAACACAGCATCAGTGGACATAAAGAGTTATCCTCAGGACTCATAAACGAGATCAAAACTGAAATACTAATTCAAGTTAAACAAGAGATAAGTAGATTAATAACAGAAAGGCTGGGCATCTCTCAAGAAGACACAGACAGAAGAATAGAGGAACACAAAAGGAGAGAAATGTTCCATGAAAATATAAAGCAAACCTAGAATTTATGAAGCAGATTCAAAGAGATTACCAGCAAACTAAAGACTCCATAGAAATTTGGCAAAACTACTTGAAAGAAGCAAAAGATAGACTATCAAAAATTGAACACAGGCTTGCAATGTGTGATCATGAAAGGGGAGATCTCTTAAAAATAACAAGGGAGCAGGCAGTAACAATACAAAGGCTAGAGGATGACAAGAGGATCTATAACTTAAGAATAAAGCATGTGAATGAAGAAGCAGGAGTCAAAACAGAAGAAATGCAAAGGCTATTCACAGAAATTATTAAGGAAAACTCCCCAAACATAGACAAAGGAAATGATATGCCGACATATGAAGCATACAGAACTCCAGCCACCTACAATCAAAACAGAGCTACACCTAGACACATAATAATCAAGATCCCAGAAATTCAATATAAGAACAGAATATTAAAAGCCATCAGAGAAAAGAAACAGGTCACCTATAAAGGAAAACCCATCAAAATCATGATAGATCTCTCAACACAGACCATCAAGTCAAGAAGATCTTGGAGTGAAATAATTCAAGCCCTGAAGGAGAACAACCTCTAGCCCAGATTGATGTATCCTGCAAAACTTACTGTAGAAATTAATTGAGAAGCAAGATGCTACCATGACAAAGAGGAATTGGGAGAATTTGTGACCACCAATCCAACCCTACAAAAAATACTAAAGGACATTTTAGAAAGAGAAAAAAGAATATGAGCATTTCAGGAACAGTGGCAGAGAGGCCTCAGTGAATGGGACAGACAGTGGAGTGGAAGAGAAAAATAGACTATCAATGGCAGAAAAATAGAATTGCAGAAATGAGGCAGAGAAGATTGGCTATAATCTCTAGTATAGAGGGCCTTGAAATACTAACAGAGAGAAACACAGGCAGAATAGACCAAGAGATAGGGGCCATTGAGATGCTCTATATAAGGAGGCAGTGGGACCCAAAACAAGCAGTGCACCCTATGGGAGTGAAAGGGGAGGAATTTTCTAAAAAAGGAAGGCAGAGGATATTGTTAATTGGGTAACAAGATTTAAAACCTACATTATTCTCATCACTCTGCTTGGATGGATTACATGCTATTCCAGTTTGTCTACTTACACTAGACTCGAGGACAAGGTCAGCTATCCCAAAAATAAGAGGACATAATATGGTAATCATCCTTAATTTCCTATCAACTTAACCAAAAGCCCTGTATAACTTATACTTTCTTATTATGACTCATCTTATTTGAATCTGGTTTGTTAGAGTGTTAGCTTGTATTGACTGATTTTGTTCAAATCTGTTATGATTGATAGCATCAAGTCTAAGAGTATAGACAACTACATTGAAGATGACAAGATTCACTAAGATACCCACTCTGGTTTGATTATTGCCTTCTTTTGAAGTCTTATAATATCTCCAATGCTTTGTTTTTATTAATGTTGTTATATACTGCTGAGACATCATGGTAACCATTGTAGATCACCTAGTATAGCAGTTTTATGTGACTTTTTTGTCTCATGCTTTTCTAGGAATCATTTTGTTTTATCTTGCTTTGTTTTGTTTTTACCTCTAATACAGAAAGGATAGATATACATTTAGAGACTCATGCATGTGTAGAGCTTATAAACAATTTACAAGAACCAACTATATAACACATGTTGAAATGCACAACTACTTTGAAGAAAAAGAGACACTATAATACCCAGTGCTGATTCCATAGTGTCATGATGTGAAATCCAGCAAAACTATCACTTTTGTTCAAAGTGATTTTAGCTTGCTTTGTCTTGTTTAAGTTCAACACATATGCAGGTATGGACAGCTTTTTTGAGGAGAATGAGAGATACTAGGACAGCCATTCTTGGCTTCCCTAATGTCTGGTCTTGAAGACCTGAAATGTCCTCCTCATCCTGCTCAGATCAATTCCATACTATGGTGTTTCATGTGAATTCCCTGTATGTAACAATATGGACAACTATTTGGAAGAAAACAAGAGTCAATATGATAGAGAGTATATATCTTCGATTGTCTAGCTTTGAAATTTATGTCTCTTACATTGCTTTCTTGTGACCCACTTTGTTCTGTTTTGTTGTGTTTAATTTTACCCTTTTGATATAATTGCATGTATGTTTGAGTGTGTAAGATTGATAACCATATTGCTGTTTTTGTCATATCATGGAGCAGAACTGTTAACAGCAGCACTGTTTGAATGTATACTTTGCATGTTTTAATTATGTAATTTGAACAACTATTTCCAAGATGTCAGTATGTAGTTTGTCAAGTAATGATTTCTTAGTGGGGATTTTTTTTGGTTCTTTTCCTTTTGTTCCTTGGAATTCTGTATTGTTGCTACCCTTTATTCTATTTTGTTTGGGGTTTTTCTCTTTAAATAAAATTTAAAAAAAATAAAGACACTCATTTCAGAACAAGCTCAGAATAATCAAGATAATGAAGATAAAAACTTACAAGCTATTATTCAGGAAATGTTATCTGGCATGGGCAGATATTCTGATTTAAATGTTCAAGCGTACAGCTGCCCCTTCACATCACACAGTGCAAAGAACTATTATGATGAGCATGGATTTCTGTCCCAGAAGATGGTACATACAATAAGTCATTTACTCAGATACTCCAAGGTCCTACAGAAAATTCCACCCAGTTTGTAGCTAGATTGCAAGGGGCCACAAATAGATTTCTCATGACAATGCAGCTAAAATAATTCTTCATCAATTAGCATATGAGAACACCAATGAGGGATATAAATGAGCTTTAGCCTCAGTGCTTCATACTAAAGACTTATCTACTTACATACAAGCATGCCACAATATTGGATCTAGCACTCACACTTCTGCACTCCTGGCACAGGCTGTATCCCAACATCTAGCTCATAAGGCTGATTTGATTAAATATTTTAATTGTAGCAATCAAAGACACACTTGCTGACTCTGCCCAGAGCCTATAAAGGTACCACCTTCCTCAGCTATGCATATTATTAATAGACAAGGTTCAAATTTACCATGTAATCTGTTCCCATGTTACATGAGAGGTTTTCACTGGGCAAAAGAATGTAGATCTAGATTTCACAAGGATGGCAAACCCTGCTCCAGGGAAATGTAGAATTAGCCCTATCCCAGGGTCAGGCATAAACTCAGGGGACAGTGTCAAGCAGTTTCTTGCTATCCTATGCACAGTTGAACCAGTTGCATCTGATTCAAACTAAACAAACATCAGTTCCTCTGCCAGGATGAGCACGAGGCATGGCATTAAATCCCTCCTGCAAGGAACCACCCAGAGCGCAACATTAGATTTACCAGGAGCTTCCCACATTCATTTATTGGGGGAGAGAAAGCAGTCTTAGTTCTCACTAGAATCTGCCATTTCCCAAAGGGACCATGGGATTAGTTATTGGAAAATCAAGCTCAATTATTAAAAGACTAACTGTAATTCTTACTATAATAAGTAGTGATTGTCATCAAGAAATATCAGTTGTGATGTGTTTCACTGACTTATGGGTGATAGAACCTGGTTATCTGACTGCTCAGATTTTAGTCTTTCCAACAATCAATTCCAACAATCAATTCATCTTCTGCTCTCCACCCCTCATACAAGTCTGATAAAGATAAGCATCTAATCAGGGAAATTTATTTTTCTCAGGATATTACTGTTCATAGACCTGCTTGCTATTAAATTAAATGGAAAATTCTTTACTGAGCTAATGGATACAGGAGCTTATGTCACTATAGTCAATAGCCAATCTTGGCCAAGATACTTTGGCTATACCTGTCTCCACAGCTCTGATAGGCTTAGGCTCCCCTCAGTCTGTATCACAGAGTGCTATGCCACTTCCACATATTGGCCCTGATGGGAAGACAGGTATTACCACACCATTTATTGCACCCATTCTCATCAATTTATGGGGAAAAGGCCTTATGGAAGAGTGGGGCACTGTCCTACTGACTTCTGCCCCTCAGAAGAATGTATCACCCACTAACAAGAGGAAGGCTAAAATGGAATGTCAAGCAAACAAACAAAGGTTTGAGCAAGAACTTATAGGGTTGTACACTTCCAGTTGAGCCTTTAATAAAACAAGGCAGATCTACAATTGGATACGAGTCCAATTTATAGTGGGGGCTATTGGCACTTCTCTTATTTCTGCACTGCAAATTCAATGGAAAAATTACAGAGCTGAAATGGGTTCCTCAATGGCCTCTAACTTGGGAGTAGTTAAAGATCTTATTGACATTAATAGAAGAGAAGCTACAGTCAGGTAACCTTGAGCCATCTGTTAGTCCATTGAGTACTTCTGTGTTTGTAATTCCAAAAAGATCAGGCAAGTGGAGATTAATACAAGACTTAAGAGCTGTAAATGCTTGCATGTTGCCAATGAGGGCATTACAACCTGGTCTACCTATTGTTATTATAATCCCATGGCACTGGCCTATGGTTGTTATTGATCTTAAAGACTGCTTTTTTAATATCCCACTCTATCCTCAGGATCAATTTTTTTTGCATTTTCAGTACCTAGCATTAATTTTCACAAGCCAGCCAAATGTTTTCAATGGACTGGGCTTCCACAGGGAATGGCAGAGTGCCACACTGTGCCAGTTATTTGTAACACACACTTTGAAAAGATGTAGAAATCAATTTTCTCAAGCTTATATTGTCTACTATATGGATGACATCTTACTTGCTATGTCCTCTAAATCTAATTTACTGATGCTATTTGAAAACGTCAAGAGAGATTTACTTACTTTTGGCCTTTGACAAGCACCTGAAAAAGTACAAATGATAAATCCTTACAGTTATTTGGGCTCTATTGTTTCTGAGAGGATAATCAGACCACAAAAGACTCAGGTAAGGATAGATAATCTACAAACTTTAAATGATTGTCACACTAGGTCAATCCCTGGTACAAAAAAAAAAAGAAAAAAATGATTTTCAAAAACTGTTAGGAGATATTAATTGGCTTAGACCCAAATTAGGCATAGCAACCTATCAGTTACAAAATTTATATAATATTCTTCAAGGTGATAAAGATTTAAGTTCTTCCCAATATCTCAGAGAAGCAGCCAAACAAGAACTGAAATTAGTTGAAAAATGTGTGCATTCTAGGCAATGTTTTAGAGTTGCTATTAACTCAACCTTTTTATCTATTCATGTTACAGATGCCCCATTCTCCTATAGGAATATTAGGACAATGGATTAATAAGATTCTTTCTCATATGGAATGGCTATTCCTATCAAACCAGCTAGTAAAAACTCCCCAGTTATATGCAAAACAAACAGCAAAAATAATGATTATAGGAAAAAATAGAGCATGTCAGCTCTTTGGACATGATCTGGCTGTCATTGCAGTACCACTAGACGTTCAACAGAGACAGACATTACTCCAAAGTACACTATTCTGGCAGGTAGCATTTTCTCAGTTCCTAGGGACAATAGATAATGACTACCTAGTGATTGTCTTTTATAATTCTTCCTTCTCACTTTTGTTATTCTCCCAAAGGTCATTCATTTCAAGCCATTGACAGGGGCTCCTATTTACTTCACAGACAGTTCTTCTAAGGGGAGAGCAGCTATCTGGAGCTTCTCCTTCCAGCACTCCTTCTCTATTAAGGAGTATTCAGCATAGCACTCAGAAATAAAAGCTATTTTTTATGTTTTAGAACAATTCACAGACCAATCCCTTAATATATTAACTCCTCTTACATAGTATATCTGACCCAAAAGATTGAAGCCACTTCTTTTCATTCCACCATTGAGCCTACTTTATTATAACTATTTTTAAAACTATAGAAAGCTATAATTGGCATAACTGCTCCATTCTTTATCAATCATATTAGAGCCCATTCTAATCTCCCAGGTCTGTTATCAATGGGAAACCATAAAGCAGATTTTCTTGTCAACCTTATTTCAATTGTTGACAAAGTAAAATAATCCCATGAGTTTTTTCATCAAAATTCTAGAGCTCTGAGAAAGGAATTTAAAATTACCATAATACAAGCTAGACAGATAGTGATGTCATGTCCTTCTTGTCAGTTCATTCCAATGCTTGTTCCTCAATAGGGCTGCAATCCTAGAGGTCTTAGAAACAATCAGTTATGGCAAATGTATATAATCCATATAGCCTCTTTTAATAAACTTAAGTATATTCATGTCACTATATGTCTTCTCACATATGATCCATGCCACCTGTCATTCAGGTGAATGAAGTCAACGTGTCATACAGCATTGTGTGTCAGCATTTGTTACATTAGGAGTACCACAGAAAATAAAAACTGATAATGGTCCTGCCTATATTAACAGGCATTTTCAGAATTTTCTTGATAACTAGAATATAAAGCATGTTATAGGGATCTCCTATAATCCCCAAGGTCAGGCAATAATTGAGTGCACTCATCTTAAATTTAAAAATCAGCTAGCTAAACAAAAGAAAGGAGTAATACAAGGTCAGAACTCTCCTCAAAAGTGTTTATATTTTGCTACAGATGTTCTAAACTTTCTGAACCCTGCTCCTAATTCTGATTTGCCACCAGCCATGTTACACTGGGTACAAGGATCTACCCACTCTCAGGGATCTTTAGCCCTTGTAGATTGGCAGGAACTCCAAACAAGTGTTTCAAATGGCTTGGGGCAGAGGATACATATGTATTCTCATAGGAGGCAAAGAAACATTATGGATTTTGTCCCAGTGCCTATGCCCATGGACTGGCCAGTTCCACAGTGTATCACCAGCATCACTCTCAAGCACAGAGACCTCAAACCACTGGTTCGCACCTAAGCATCAGAAATCCCCCTCTTATCTGATGGAGGAGAACTCCCTATCATCCATCGGAACACCTTGATCAGAATCCAATCCACAGATGCAAAACATTGAACCATATATCAAGACTGAAAACAATGAACCTGAAAGCACATTGTCCACTGTCCAAGGAAGGCATGCAGCAGACATCAGATTTGCCACCTAATGAGCAACCAGGGTTTAGTTAAATCAACTGAGGAAAACAATATATTCTTTGCAATGCATGCTTTCTTAACTGCTGCAGTATTCATCCCCTAGACATAGTTAAAATTGCCTTGAACTGTCATACATTAATAGGAACAGTTGCAGGTGGCTATAAAAACAGCAGTTCTTTCCATCAGATCTGACTATCCTATAAATATGACTATCAAAGCAACACTGGGTAAACTGCATAGCTGGAAATTCCAATCAGACCATCAGCTTACAACCTACACAAAAAGTTTTTATTTCTTTTAATACTTATTACAAGAGTTCTCAGTTAATAGACCTACAAAAATGTCCTGACTGGTTTATTTATACTTAAAAATATGAAACTAAAACAGTCATTGTAATTTAAATTGGCCAAATATATTTGAGTGCACTCTGATTTTATAAACTGTTTTGTGTGTCTTTCTTTTGTCTGTCTCTACTGTAAACAGCTGTTATAATTGAGCTCAAAAATAATTTTCTTTTTCTTTTTCTTTTTTTACAATTTTTAAACTTTGAGGGACCCATGAGGTTTGTGGGAACTATTGGACAAGATTCCAACTGATGAATAAGGAAGCAGCTCTCTGCTGGAGAAATTTCTCCAGTCCATGTTCATTAATAAAGGATCCCCAATAATCTCCATAACCTTATGGGAAACACCCAAGTAAATTTTCTTTAAAATATATTATTTTGATACGTTCACATTTGTCATTGTCAAAAGATTAAATTTTCTGGAGAATAGGTTCTTATTTAAAAGTGCTCTGATACAAAGGTTTTCATGTAACTATGACAATTAATTGTTACTAAACTCATGATGGATTAAATGTATTCATGCCTCCAGATGTACAGGTCTCCTAAATTGTAAAATGGAGATTATTTATGGTAATAGAATTTTGTTTTATATTGAGACCTCTGCCAGTACCAAAAACTTACGAGATTCACATTCCACTAAAGGTCAATAAGTTAGGTAAAAACTTTTTATGTATTAGATAAGTATGATTGGCTAAAAGGGGTATATTATGTCAAAAAGGAAATTCAGATTGCTATAAAATGTGATAATTGTCATGATACAATAATATGTATAATTTTGATTTCTAATTTTTGGTGTAAAATATGCAACTGTTAACATTCTATGGGGATTTAAATGCTAGGAAATCAATGGTTGGTGAAAAATAATGGTTCTATTTTATGTTCTAAGATGCTTGATATTCAGATAAGTAGTAATGTTTAGCTTACTGCTTTATCACACTGTAATATTATCAATCTTTTCTTCTAGATGTTCAACAACTGATATTTGGAGACCAGAAACTAGAAAGATAGACAGGCTAAGACAAAAGCCAATACTTTGGCCCTAGCCCTCTGAGGTGGATGAGGACCCAGGATATAAGAGAACCTTGGTTGCAACATCCTATATTTGCTCAGTCCTAGTTCTTCTGATTTAGGAGATTGTGGGACCACAGAAGAAAGTGATCATCAGAGTATAGTGTGCCTAATGAAAGTCACCAGGAGAGAAAAGTCTCACAAGATTTCATGGAAAGCAATTTGGTCAAGCAATAGCTGTGACTTATCTAAATCATTAACACTGACTGATGCATTAAGAGATACTATGAGTGGTTCCAAGGTAATTCCTGGGGAGACTTAACTGACAACAGATAGTAAAGAAGGTAAATTTTATTAACACAGGTCTCACTTTATCTTGGTCTTAAATACCCAGAAGAAAAGTACACATAAAAGATTTATATCCTATATGTTATTTCAATCACTTCAATTATAAAAACAAAAATGGAGATATGTTGGGGATCACAAATTCACAGTGACTGGTTTTGTGTATTTCCCTATGAGACAAAAAGAAGAATTGGGATTATTGATACCACCCATCTGAGATTTCCCATTGACTCTTCTAAGCATAAAATCACCTACACTTTCTTAAGTATATGAGGATTATACTCAAGGACAAGATACTTCTAAGCATAAAATCTTCTATGTCTTCTTAAATCATCACAGGATTATACTCAGGTCAAGATACTTCAAACATAAGATTAGCTATGCCCTCAAGAGTGAGAGTCTTTAGAAAAACTGTAATCCTTTGCTAGCCCCACATATCACAGTATAGTACAAGTGAATAGTGGCTGTTTTGGCAATGGAGGATGTTGTATCCAGAGACACCTACTTTCTAGCCATTGTTGGAATACAATATTTGTCTCTGTTTCTTATTTTTCTCATGACATTCTTGAGACTGACAATCAGGACTCTTGGCCAGGTTTTTTATATTGACAATCAGGACTTTTGGCTGGATTCCCATAATAGAGACCATGAAGTACCCCTAGAAATGTTGGGGATAGAGTAGGAGGAAGATGGCAGATTGATAGGTAACAAGGTACAGAACCTCTGTGAGAGAAACAGCTCAGACACTACAGTTTACCACCATGGAGAAGACTGTATGAAAGGAGAGGGATTCTCATGACCCAGGAAGAAACTAAGGGAAAAAAAATGAAGGAAGAGAAAAACATGGGTGGAAGGCTGGAGCCAGATGCACTCACCAGTGCCGGCCCAACTCATGGTCATGGCACTCTCATCAGAGCTGGTCCAACCCACAGTTGTGGTTCTCTCACGGGAGCCTCAGTTGCACTGAAGTTGGGGGGTTGATGAGCCCAACGGAGAACAGAGCCAGTGTGGAGACCTGCACTAACCCACAGGGAGCGCTCAGAATTTGCCCCCCCCCATGGGAGAAAGATGACAGACAGGATGACATATTGGTATTGGGTAGGACAGGCCTGAACAAGGAACAGCAGTGACTTCAGTTGCTTGCTCCCTGCCCAGAGCAGATTGGTGGGGTCTGATGTGGCTGGGTCATGCCCCTGGCTAGGACTCAATAGCCAGGGATAAAATTGTCCCCAAAGTTGTCCCAAAACAGTTCTGTCTGCGTGGCACACATTAACATGATGAAGGCCCCCATTGGTTGACTGGCTTGGAGGGGAGGGGCCAGCCTGTACCACACATGCTTGCATCTCAGTGACCAACAGCAAAATGGAGAGAGCAGCAATCCCTAGATAGCACACAACAGAAGAACCATAAACAATATGGAAAGGAGCTGGGACCTTCACCATACATTTGGATGGAAGAAATAAGAAACATGACAAGAGAAAGAAATAAGAAATAGCCACCAACCATCAGGGAATATGGGGCCAGGAGAGGTAAATACAGAAGAGATCAAGGGCAACAAACATAAAATATAGGACCTGGCATCAGCTGACATAAAGAAATATATTGATGACACTATAAAAGAACTCAAAACTGAAATATTAATACAAGTAAAGCAAGATATAAGATTAATAAAAGAAATGCTAAGCACCTCTCAAGAAGACACAGATGGAAGACTAGAGGAACACAAAAAAAGGAGAGAAATCTTTGATGAAGAATATTTTTAAAAACCTAGAATACATGAAACAGATTCAAAGAGATTACCAGGAAACTAAAAACTCCATTGAAAGCTGACAAAATTGCCTGAAAGAAAGCAGAGATAGATTAACAAAACTTGAAGGTGAGTTTGCAGTTTGTGATCATAAAAGGAAAGCTCTCTTAAAAATAACAAGGAAATAGGCAATAACAATACAAAGGCTAGAAGATGACAAGAGGATCTATAATTTAAGAATAAAAAATGTGAGTGAAGAAACAGGGGTAAACACAAAGGAAATACAAAGGCTATTAACAGAAATAATTAAGGAAAACTTCCCAAGCATAGGAAAAGGAAATGATATTCAGATGTATGAAGCATACATAACTACATTAGCTACAACCAAAACAGAACTACACTCAGACACATAATAATCAAGATCGAAGTCTCCCAGAAAGCAGCATCTCAGGCTGTCTCTTTGGGACCTGAAACTCCCGGACCGTAGAGTGGCCTGGGCTGTTTGGATCGAAAGTCTGCACAGACCTGCATCTCAGCGCTACTCTTTGGGGCTGGTAGGCCCGCCCTTCATCCGCAAGGAACTGCCTGGAGATCGGCATCTGGGCCAGGTCTGTTTGGGCCCGTAGCCCCGCCCTTCACCCCCAGGAAGTCTACCAGAAAGCAGCATCTCAGGCTGTCTCTTTGGGACCCGAAACTCCCGGACCCGTAGAGTGGCCTGGGCTGTTTGGATCGAAAGTCTGCGCAGACCTGCATCTTGGCGTGACTCTTGGGGACTGGTAAGCACGCCCTTCATCCGCAGGGAACTGCCTGGAAATAGGCATCTGGGCCAGGTCTGTTTGGGCCCATAGCCCCACCCTTCACCCCAGGAAGTCTCCCAGAAAGCAG
>PVJX010043726.1:0-13536 GCA_004027295.1 Dolichotis patagonum
CTTCCTCATCCTATTCAGATCAGTTCTATACTATGTTGTTTCATATAAATTCTTTGTATTTGAAGATATGGACAACTATTTGGAAGAAAACAAGAGACAATATGATAGATAGTGAAGATCTCTGACTGTCTTGCTTTGAAATTTATGTCTCTTACATTGCTTTCTTGTGTTCTATTTTGTTCTGTTTAATTTTACCCTCTTTAAAATAAAATTTTAAAAAAATAAAAAAAAACATTGCCAGCATACAATGACAAAAGGTAAATATCCCATTTCCAACAGTGAAAAAAAGTGGGATCTAAAGGATCTAGACTAAAGCAAGATCAAAATCCAGCAGGAGAAATACAATATCCTGTAGTTCCATGTTCAACACTCAAGGCAAATTGTGGCAGGATATAGATTTAAAGCAGTTTAGGTGCCCCTAACCCCCACACAATATGAATGATGCCGAGATCTGTCTTGCTGGGTTTTGATCCTCAACACTGCACCATTCCTAGTTGCAGTTTTCATGGCTTCTCTCTTGGATTGGCTTTGCTCACCACTACTGCTTTCCTCAGCAGATTTTCAATGTTCCTGAATTTTCCAAATTTTTGGAGTCTCTTCTGCATTGTCAGATTCACTTTCACAGCTTCACATAGTGCGCTACTAAGGTATCTTGCATAGGTTGCCAGGCCTTCTTCTGAAATCTAGGTGGAAGCTCCATGATCCCATAACTTTTTTATTTTGCCTGCCTTGAACATTAGTGCAAACCCTATGAGCTATTCATAGAGCTCTATGAACTGAACCCCAGAGAACCAATTCCCTAAGTGAGCCTTTTTGAGTAGGTTGCCCTGGGGTTCCCATCTTCAAGCAAAGTCTTTTCTAGGTGTTTACCTCTGCTCTTTTACACTTGTGAGCCCTGAAGGGTGGGCTCTTGCTGATTCCTGAGACACCTTTAAAGAATCATTTCTATTATCTAGATACAAAGTATTTAGCTTCTTTTTAATGCTAATTTTTTCAATAACTATGTTGTCTTCTTTGCTCCAACTTTGGAAGTGCTTCGTCCTTCCTGATAAAACCGAAAATATAAATGTGCCTCTTGCTTGTGATTCCCACTATAAATTTCATTAAAGGCTACAAGCCAAGGGGTATCTATGCTACATAGAATGTTGGCCTGCCTTAAAATTTCTTCTACCAGATTATTTAGACTCCCACCCTTCATATAGTCTGTTGCAAAGTCACAGGACATGAGCAAAATGTATACAAATGTTCTGCCAGAGCATAACACATATAGTCTCAAATTCTACTGTCAGTACAGTCCTGTTTCTGAACTGTAATCTCCTAGTGAAGCCCTTACTTTCTGCATTTCTACCAGCATTCCAGACTTCTGAGGTATGACTACATTCTCACATCAAGATTGGCTCACAAAATTGTACAGTTTTTTTGTCATCTATCTCCAAACCTTTCTGACTTCTCACAAATCACTTCCAATGCTTCTGAACTACATGATCAGGTATACTTAAGCAATAGTCCCATTCCCAGTTCCAAAATTTGTCTTAGTGTCTTTCTTGTCACTTTCTTGTCCTCACCCCCACAACTTAAAGGAGAGGAGGGTTTTTTTGTTCTCATTTTCTATTCACAGTTAACTGAAAAATTAATTAGTGGATAAATTAACTGATGAGTATAGCATTCCTATCATTTGACCACCTTCCACATACATTAGACTTTTGAGGGAAACCCCAGATCTAAACTATAACAACAGTGGACCCTGAAATAACTTTGTGAACCAGTCTCTACCCAATTAAGCCACAGAACAGGGTGACTCAACCAGACCAGGGTATCATGCAGTTATCCAGAGTGAGCTCTATCAGAGACCTCAAAGAATTCATACCTGTCATTGCAGGTGGTAACAGTTCTTATTTCTGTTAATCATGAAGTTGACACTCATTCCATTTACAGCCCCACAGAACAAGGTCTTAGGCATAGTCAGTCCACTAATGAATGAGATAGGGCCCACACTCACTAGAGTACCTGTTAATAAGCTCATGAACCATAATCTGCATGAAGATCTAGCATCAGTCACAAAATCTAGGTTAATTGCCACTCAACAGTGATCTCAGAGGCAATTTCATCATATGGATATCTAACAGGAAAATATTTTAACTTGCCAAAACCATTCAGTAAATTCTGAAATAAGGGTTTGCATCTTTCTTCATGTGCACTAAAACCAATACAAGTTACACAGCAAAGAATCAGGCAAACAAAATTCAGAAAATCATTAAAAAGATCATACATCATGATCAAGTAGTCTTCATCCAAGAAATTCAAGGATTTCTCAACATATGTTAATCAATAAATGTAGAAACAAGACAAGTTTGTTCACTATAACCACTCCTGTTCCACATAGCATACAAAATACTAGCCAGAGTAATTATCTTAATCCAGGTTCATGTTTCTTCACTGCTATCCCACCCTTAAAGTTCATTTACATACTTGTTCCTAGACCTATATGTACCTGTAAGAATTGGAAAACCCAAGATTTTTGAAAGCATAAAAGACCTCCTCATGGGTCAAGCTGTGTGTCTCACCTGTAGGAGCCTTGTGAGATTTAAGTCTGGTTATAGACCTAGAGGCAAAAGTGGATGATGAGGATGATTCTAAAGAGTGTCACTATTGTTTACTTGGTAATTGCATCAGAAATGGTAATTACCATTTCCATAGACAATACAGGATTAGCTGCTTTAAGTATGGAGAAAAGACCAACTCTATAGGGACTGGATGTGGGTCTTTCCTCTGTGGGTGAGAAAATCTTCCTCTGGCATAATAATCTCATCAGGAGCCAAGAGTTCAGTGTCCTCAGCTTTGGTACTTTCCTCCCAAACATCTACATAACAATTTATGGAATATTTCCATCCCAGTTTATCAATGCACTAACTTTTGCTTCAGTGAGTCTTCAAGACTGAGTATTAAATTTGCACTGACTGTAATTCAGTCAGTAGAAATATGATAGCTTGTGTTTGAGTTTCTGCAATTTCAGTCCTACAGCTAAAGGAGAGAAGACTTTGCTTCAGAATACACATAGAAATCTTTAGGTTTTTTATATGTGTCTGTAGCTGGGATTTTGGATTTTTGAACTCATTTTCTTTTATTAATTTTTCACAGTTAGGAAACTTTAGATCATTTATCCATGTCTGAAACTCATGAATTCATTTACTGGTTTGTCTAGAGATGCTGAGAACAACTAGCAGTATTATTGTGTTTTCTACTCTTCTAAAAATGTTAAAAGTATTTTACAGTCATTAAATTCCTTGTATCTCACAAGTAGTGAGTGCAAATAGTCCAACAGATTTAAA
The DNA here is from genome assembly GCA_004027295.1 of Dolichotis patagonum. Classification (NCBI taxonomy): domain Eukaryota; kingdom Metazoa; phylum Chordata; class Mammalia; order Rodentia; family Caviidae; genus Dolichotis; species Dolichotis patagonum. Next base: position 3,330 of record PVJX010043726.1, read on the forward strand.
ATAAATATTACTTTAAACAGTTTACATCACAGACTATTACTTTGTTGCTGTCTTTTAGGAAAAATTTTTTTCTTTTGGGTACCGGAGATTGAACTCAGAACTACGTGCTTGAAAGGCAGGCACTTATGCCACTAAGCCAAATCCCCAGCCCATGATATTGCAGGCTTTAGGAAGGAGAGACCATAGCAATTTTAGGAATCACTGAATTGATTAGAGAAATTTATCCTTACAGTTCTGTGACTCTAAACACACTCTTGGTACCAAAATCTGTATCATAACATATTTACATATATGATTTTATAAAGAATTTACTGAGTAGGTTTACAATGACTACCTGCAGCATTGGAGGCTGAAAAGTCACAAAATGGCTGTGTGTGTGCTGGCAAGCAGGAGGATCTAGCTAAATTTGAGCCTGGCATGTACTGAAGAATTTGTTGCAAGTATCTGTCAGAGATTTGAAAGGTCTGCATTGTAAGGCTGAGGAAAAAACTGGAGACAGATTTCCAATGGCAATGGCAAAGACTAGAGATCCTTCAAGGAAGAAAAGGGAAGATGTCTCCTTTCTCCTTTTTAATTCTGTGCAGGGTACAAACTTATTGGTTGGTGTGCCCACTTCAGGGGTGCATCTTCCCTCTTCAATTTGTAACCTATATGTTAATCATCCATGGACATACCCAGACCTTTAGGAATCTGTTCGCTAGTTTCTTACTCAAGTTAAGTTGAAGTACACTATCGAAACTGAGTCATGTATAAATATAAAACTTTGACAGAAATAATAAGGCATAAGTTTGGACCACTAATAGAAAACCTTCTACCAAGGGAATTCACAGTAGCAGGTTGCTTCACAAGTCTACTCTACTATATTTTTAAAGATCTAATACCACACCTTTTAAAAGTCTTTCAAAGGAGACATTTCCAAACTCATCGTATAGACCAGTGCTATCCAGATACTAGAGCTAAACAATGACAGTATAAGAAAACCAGTGAACAATTGCTGATGAATATACACTTAAAAATTCTTAGTGAAAACTAAGAGTGAACAAAACTTAAGTTGTAGTCCTCTCTACTAAGACCAGAACAAGACAGGAATCCTCACTCTTGCCATTTCAGTTCAGCTTTGCATGGAAAGTTTTTATCACAGTGGTCAGGTAAAATAAAGAAAAAAAGGCATCCAAATGAAAAAGGAAAATCAAAATTTTCAATTTTTGCTAAAAATATTAACTTATATAGGGAAAACTGTTAGGATACCACCAAAACCTTTTGCTTATTATTATTATTATTATTATTATTATTATTATATTTTAAAGAAAAAATAAAAACAATACAGAACTTTGTAACAATGTAATAGGAAATTAACAGTGGTTAATATATTGAATATTGTTATCTTCAAAGTAGTTGCTCAGATTACAAGATATAGGCATGAAAAACGGATCAGATAACATAAGCACAAAACATTTTCTTCAATGAATTAAATTGGCAGTATAGCTATCTTGTGTGTGTGTGTATACATTTTTCTCTTCTTCTTTTTCTCCTTTTTCCTATCACAGTTGCTTTTTCCCTATAAGAGGTTTCTTTCCCTTTCCATTTTACAATAACTATTATAGATTTTGGATGTTATTTACTCTTTCAGGTTCTTACACTAACAAGGCAATATGTTTACACATGCAAGTCTAATTTATTTCACTTATGAGTATGATCTCAAGTTGTTTCCATTTAGCTATAAAAGTCTCAAGTTTATCCTCTTTTATGATTGAGTAATACTCCACTCTATAAAAATAACACATCTTTTTAATCCATTCCTCTATTGATGGTTTTTTTGAGTTGTTTCCAAGGTCTAGCTATAAGCGTGACTGTAAGCGTGAGTGTGCATATATTGCTGTGGTTTCATGTTTTTCATTCTTCTGGGAAGATACTCAGAAGGGGAATAGCTGGGTTGAATGGGACCTCTAATCCTAGTTTTTTGAGGTATCACCACACTGATTTCCACAGTGGCTGCACCAGTCTCTCTCTGCAACAGTAGAGAAGGATTCCTTTTTCCTACAACCCTACCAACATTTGTTCACAAAAAAATTTTAGAATTTATAAATATATTAAAATTTCTGGAAAGGATATCAATACACAAAAATCAGCAGTGTTTCTTGATATTAACAATCTTTAAAAAGTACCTAAGAAATCAATTCTATTTACAATTTAGAAAAAAATTAAATTCTTAGGAATAAATTTAACTAAGTATATGAAATATTTGTGCAGTGTATAAGACAATACAATGCTGATAAAAGAAGTTGAAGAACACAGAAAAATTTTTCCAGAAAAATTTGGAAAAGTATTTTATTGATAAATCAAAGAGTTAATATTGTTAAACTGCTCTAAGCAATCTATAGATTTAGTGTAATTCTGTCAAAACTCCAAAATCCTCTTTCCAAGATATATATGAAAGAATTCTTAAAAAGTCCAATGAAGCTACAAAAGACACTGACTATTTAAGGAAACCTGAAACAAAAATTAAAAAAAAAAACTAGAAGCATCTCTCTAGATGACTTGAAAATATATTACAAAACTATAGTAATACAAACAGCATGATACTCTAACATAAAGAGACACATCAACAAGTAGAACAGTAGACAGGCCCCTCACATAAACTCACACATCTCTGTTCAATTTATTCTTGAAAAAGTTTCCAGTGACACATAATGAAAAATGACTATCCTTTCAGTAAATGGTGTTGGAAAACTATATCTACAGGCAGAAGAATGAAATTGAAATCTTAACTCATATTATATTAAAATAAACTGTTCAAAATGAATTAGACCTCTCCCACCTTGACCCTGAAAGCTAAGACAGCTGCAGGTCTTCAGCTGCCCCTCCTCTTTGACCTCTGGACCTGGGACAGTTGGCTGCCCATTCCCCTTAAACCCAGAAACTAGGATGGCTGCACATTGTTGGCTGCCCTTCCACCTCAACCTGCAACCTAGAACAGCCTCTGACCATCAGCTGCTCCTCACCCTCAACTTTTGCAGGGAAAATTGCAGATCATCAGCTTCCCCTCACCCTTAGCCCCCAGATCTTGGCTAGCAGTGGATTAAGCTTGCTGGGATGTACAAGACTCAGTAACCCCTTGTTATGGATTGAGAACTAGTGGTCAACTTAATGCCAGCTTGATTACATCAGTGTGGCGCTGAGCAGAGATGTTTCACCTGAAGAAGGTTGCCAGCATAAATGGAGACGTGGAAAAGGAAAAGGAGGAACATTAAGGCATTATGGTGTTGAGACATTGAGGTGTTGTGGGTTCTCCTACATGTTGCTGTTTGAGCCATTAGATTCTCCTGGAGAAGCTCTGGTCCTCACATTGAGCATTGCTTCCTGGCTCCAGAGGGGAAGACGTGTGCCACTTGGTCTCCAGGATGAACTCGTCACACTGGCTTCCTGGCATGTACTTGACTATGCTTGTAGTCGTCGGAGCTCGGAGCATCTGTGTCACTGAGGATAGCTGTGGTGCTTTTCAGGACAGCCCTGGTGTTTGTTGTGAGTGTGACTTCTCGGCTCCAGTGTAGAACCCTCAACCTATCAGCACAACTCCTTCACCCTGCTGGCATAGACTTTCTAGTTTCTAACACTGACCTTTGGGCCTTCCCAGCATAGATCCGTAAAAGAGACTGGTGTGAGTCCTTCTTGTGGGCTCTAGACCTCCAACTGGACTCATGGGAGGCATTGTCATGAGCTCTGGGTCTTTATCTGGGCTCATGTGGGACAGTGCTGTCGGATTTAGGCCCTTGGCTAAATATTCTGTGTCTTTGGTATTGTAAATAGATTTCCTGCATTTTCTTATGTTAACACTGTCTGACCATCATAAAAATAATATTATAAACTCCATGTCCTGATTCTAATTGTTCTCTGTACAACCCCTGACTACAACACCCCTCATCCACACAGAGGACCTCAGCAGGCTTGTGACAGTGTGGTGAGTTTCCCCCTTAAATAGATGAACTCAGTGGGTAGACAGGAGCAGTAGCAATGTCCCCCACCCCCAATTGTAAGACATTGGTTAGTCTGGCAAGAGTGTATGTGAGTCCCTCCTCCATACAGAGAACACCAGGTGGGTTGAGGAAAGTGCCAATAAGTGCCATCAATGTAAGTGGCCTGGATTCACCTATTAAACAATATAGGTTGACAGAAGGGATCAAAAAACATTATTAAAAACATGATGTATACAAGAAATACATCTAACTAAAAAAGAAACTCATAGATTTAAAGTCAAAAGATAGAAAACAATATTCTTTGTGACAGGAACCCAGAAAAAAGCAAGTGTAGCTATTCTATTTGCAATGTCAACTTCAAGCCAAAAATGATCAAAAGAGATGAAGAAGGTCACTACATACTTGTTAGTGGAAAAATTCAAGAGCAAGAAGTAATAATCATAAACATATATGCACCAAATTCAAGAGCACCCAACTGTATAAGACAAATGCTAATAGACATGAAAAACCAAATATACAAGAACACAATTGTAATAGGGAATCTTAATACCACATTATCACAGAGAGATAGATCAACTAGACAAATGTTGGCAAAGAAATAGCAGAACTGAATCAAACCTGTGCGTAAATGGACTTAATAGATGTTTATAGAGTGTTCTACCCAATGACATCAGAATACATGTTCTTCTCGGTTGCACATGGGTTATTTTCCAAAATAGAGCAATATTAGACCATAGAACATACTTTTTTTTGTTTGTTTTTGGTACCAGGGATTGAACTCAAAACCTCGTGCTTGCCAGGCAAGTGTTAATGCCACTGAGCTAACTCCCTGGCCTACCCTCCATACAGTGTTCTTAAGTAAATGTAAAGGGACTGAAATTACCCCATGCATATAATCTGACTGTAGTGCACTGAAATTGGAAATTAATGGCAAAAGAAATTGAAAAATCAGCATAAATACATGGAAATTAAATAACAACCCCTTGAACAATTAAAGGGTTGCAGGTGAAATTAAAGAAAAAATAAAATAATACCTACAATACAATGAAAATGCAAATACAACATACAGAAGCCTGTGGGATGCAATGAAAGCAGACCTAAGAAGGAACTATATAGCAATAAATTGTCACATGAAGAAAATGGAATGAGCACAAATAAACAACCTAATACTACATTGCAAGCTTCTAGAAAAAGAAGAGCAAGTGAAAGTCAAAGCTCATAGAGGAGAGGAAATTGTAAACATCAGAGCAGAAATTAATGCAGTTGAGACTAATAAAACAACACAAAGAATTAATGAATCAAATAGCTGTTTTTTTTGAGAGAGTAAACAAAATTGATAAACCTCTAGTCAACCTTATCAAGTAAAAGAAAGAAAAAATTCAAATACATGCAATAAGGAATGAAAAGAGAGACATATAGATTATATAGAAATTCAACAGATCATGAATACCCACTTTGAAAATCTTTACTCCCACAGGGTGAAAAACACAAAGGAAATGGATAGATTTCTAGAAACATATGAATTACCATTTCTGACTCAAAAAGATATAATAATTTTGAACAACCCATTATCAGTTACTGAAATTGATAATGTGATTAAAAACTTATGAACAAAGAAAAGCCCAGGTCCTGGTGGATTCAAAGCTGAACTCTACAAGAAATTTAGAGAAGATTTAATGCCAATACTCCTTAAACTCTTCAATGAAATTGAGAGGGAAGCAGTCCTCCTTAACTCATTCCTGGAGGCAAGTATTACTATGATACCAAAACCAGAAGAAGATCCAACCAAAAAGGAGAGCTATCATTCAACCTCACTAATGAACACTGATGCAAAGATTCTCAATAAAATAGTGGCAAATACAATGCAGCAAGTCATCAAGAAGATTATATATCATGACCAAGTGGGATTTATCCAGGAATGCAGGGATGTTTTAACATATGAAAATCAATAAATGTAATACACAACATCAGCAGAGCCAAAGACATAAATCACATGATCATCTAAATAGATGCATAAAAAGTTTTTGATAAAGTTCTACACTTTTTCATGATACAAACCCTACAGAAACTTGGAAGAGATCTACCTGAATCTGATAAAAGCCATCTATGACAGACCAACAGCCAATATTATACTAAATGGACAAAAACTGAAAGCTTTCACTCTAAAATCAGGAACAAGATAAAAATATCCACTGTCATGACTCCTATTCAATATAGTTCCGGAAGTATTAGCCAGAGCAATCAGACAAGAGAGAGAAATAAAAGGAATAATGATAAGAGAGGCAGAAGTTAGATTATCACTATTTGCAGATGGCATGATACTCTACACAGAAGACCCCAAAAACTCCATTAAAGGACTACTAGAGTTAATAAACAAATTCAGCAGTGTAACTGGATACAAACTCAACACTCAAAAGTCAATTGCATTTCCTGTACACAAACAACAAATTCATTGAGAGAGAAATAATGGAAATAATGCCTTTCACAATAGCATCCAAAAAAGTGAAACACTTGGAAATCAACCTAAGAATGTAAAGACCTATACACTGAAAATTATACTACACTAAGAAAGGAGATTTAAGAGAATATTGGAAAATGGAAAGCTATTCCTAGCTCTTAGTTAGGAAGAACAAACATTGTGAAAATGGCCATACTCCCCAAACTGCTATAGAGATTTAATGAAATCCCAATTAAAATACTATTAACGTACCTTACATATCTAGAGAAAACTTTCCTAAAACTGTTTAGGAAACAGAAGAAATGTAGAATAGCAAAGCAATTATGGGCCACAAAGGCAAGGCAGGTAGTATCTAAAACCCTGACTTGAAGTTATACTACAAAGCTACAGTGATAAAATCAGCATGGTACTGGCAAAGAAATAGACTTGAGGATCAAAGGAATAGATGAGAAGATGCAAACACAACCACAAAGAGATTCAGCCTCTTTATATTTGACAAAGAGTCTTAACATGTTTGCTGGAAGAAGGATAGCCTCTTTAATAAATGGTGCTGCAAATATTGGCATTTAATAAATGGTGCTGCAAATATTGCCAAAGACTAAAACTAGACCCATGTCTAACACTATACATTAAACTAATGTCAAAATCTATCAAAGATCTAAATATTAAAAAGAGAAATTCTAAGTCTATTGGAAGACAAGGTAGGTAGGAGTCTTGGAGACATAGGGGTAGGCAAAAATTTCATGAACAAAACTTGAGCCACATGGGAAGTACTTCAAAGAACCCACAACTGGGATTTCATGTTATTAAACAGTTTTTTCACTTCAAAAGAAATCACCAACAAAGTGAAAAGAAAACCTACAGAATGGGAAAAAATTTTAGTCGACAATCCGTCAGACAAAGGACTTATATCCAGAACATATAAAGAATTGAAAAACATCAAGCTCCTGCAATTCAAAGACCCTCTCCAAAAACAGGTATCTGAGATGAACATGCATTTCTCAGATGAAGATATACAAATGGCAAATACGTGAAGAAATGTTCACCATCACTGGTCATTTGATAAATGCAAATTAAAACAGCAGTGAGATTTCATCTCACCCCAGAAATAATGGCTGTCAACAAGAAAACAATTGATAAAAAATGTTGGTGAGGCTGTGGGGGAAAAAAAAAACACTTCGCCACTGTTGGTGGAGTGCAGACTGGTGCAGCCACTGTGGAAATCAGTATGGAGATTCCTCAAAAAACTAGGATTGGAAGTTCCATTCAATCCAGCTATTCTCCTCCTGGGTATTTTCCCAGAAAAATTGAAAATGTCACATCACCATGATATTGTGCACCCATGTTCATAGCAGCACAGTTTGTAATAGCTGAATCTTGGAAATAACCAAAATATCCATCAACTGCAGAGTGGATGAAAAAGATGTGGTATTTTTATACAATGAAATATTACTCAGCTATAAAAAGTGATGATTTTGAGGCTTCTATAGGGGAATGGAGGCAACTTTTGACTGTACTGATTAGTGAAATAAATCAGACTCAAATTAGTAAATATTGTGTTATCATCTTAGTGTAAAAACTAAATAATAATAATAAACAACTGAAAGAGTAATAAGATCCAAAATGTACATTAGGTATTGTAATAATGAAAGGGAAAGAAAGTGCCCAAAAGGGAATAATAAGTTGTAGGTATACACAACTTGTATAAGTGTGCAAGGTAGATAACAACACTACTAATTCTCTGTTAATTCATCAAAAAGAATGGTTTGTGTTATCATTGTTTGATTGTTCATTTTTTTACTTTGATTTTGTAATGAGCAACTACTTCTAAGATAACAATGTGTAATACATTAACTACTTTTGAGTGCTTCCTGTTTTTTGAAATTCTGTATTATTTCTGCCCTTTTTTCTGTTTTGCTTTTTAAAAATAAAAAATTTTAAATAATGAATTAGAGACATAAATATAAAACCCCAAATGATAAAACTATCAGAAAAATAAAGGAAAAACACTCCTTCAAATTGGTCTGTACATGAGGAACTTTTTTCAGATAAGACTCAACATACAGACAATAAACCCAAAATATAGAAATGAGATATCAATCTAAAAAAACTTATGTACAGCAAGAGAAGCAATCACAAAGTATATAGATAATTTAAGAATGGGATAAAATATTTACATAGTATGTATTTGATGAAAAGTTAATATCCAAAATACATGATGAACAAAATCAGTAGCAAACCCAACAAAATACCTCCACAAACAATATAATTTAAAAGTGAGCAAAAGACCTGACTAGACATTTCCCAAATGAGTGTATAGGAGATGGCCAAAAAAGCATATGTAAAATTGCTTAATATTACTCATGCTTAAGGAAGCACAATTCAAATCAACAATGGGTTATCACCTTACCCTGATTAAAATGGCTACTATCAAGGAACAAAAATTAAGAAATGCTGACATGGATTTGGAGAAGGGAAACCATTCACTGTTAGTAGAAATGCAAATTAGTATAGATGATACAGGAAGCATTATGGAAAATAGGAAATAGAAAGATAGACTTTGGAGATGGTAAGGAGACATGCAGGTAGAGGGAGACAGGAGGGAAGAAAGGAGAAGGGGATGTTAAAAAAAACCTTATCCTGTGCCTTTATTTGAATTTCCTATTTTTGTCATTCACACAAGTCAGAAATTGGAATATATATTTAATTTATTAAATTTACTGTCTACTCTAATTCCACTATAAAAAATAAGTAAATACATAAATAGGTTAATAGATTTAAAAATTACCGAAGTCACTAACACATGAACCAATAATTCCACTACTGGGTAAATATTCAGAGGAAATTAAATCAGTATATCAGATAAATATCTGTACTCCCCTGTTAATTGCAGCACTAGCTATAATAATCAAGGCATGGAATCAACCTGTAATGCTGCTGATAGCTGGATTTTTAATGTGGTTTATATAGCCAATGGAATCATGTTCAGCATAAATAAGGTTGAAGAATCTTGTCATTTGTGCCAACATGGGTAAACCTGGAGGACATTATGTAAAATGAAATAAGTAAAGCAATATAAGAGGTGTGTAACCCCAGTCATATATAGTCTCTAACGATCTGACAGAAATGAAAAGTTGGAGAGTGGTGAGCCTACAAAGTAAGAGGTTAGGTGGGGATAAGGAGATGGATCAACAGTTATTATGTTACAATCATGTAGGATAAATAAGTTCTGATGTTCTATTTCAAAGAAGGGAGTCTACAGTTAACAATACTCTATTGACTATTTCAGATAGCTAGAAGAGATAATTTTGCCTGTTCTGGCTATAAGTAAATGATAAATGTATAAAATAATGGGAAAAAAAAACTGATCCAGAACTCTTCTTTCATAAGATCTATAAAATAAATCACCACTTACCTCTGTAACCATTCTAAATCCAACTATATTACTTAAAAAATGACTGTGTGAAATGAAAATAACCAAATCTTAAAAAATAAGACCTGAAACTAAAATTATTTAGAAGGAAATCATAAAGCAAATAGATGGCATTGTTATGGGCAAAGATTTTTTTAGCTATGACTGCAAGAGCACAGGGAACAATTGAAAAAACAAACATACTGGACTGTTTCAAACTCAAAACTTTTGCACATGAAAGGAAACAATTGAGTGAAGAGACAACTCAGGGGTCGTGGGGGGTGAGGGGGCTATATATGCCTATACTTTTGGCTCACAATGTTCCTTAAATAGCCATATTCAAACTGCTGGTGCAGTTACTGA
>PVJX010043727.1:0-13524 GCA_004027295.1 Dolichotis patagonum
AAAACTGCTTGAAAGAAACCAAAGAGAGACTATCAAAAATTGAACACAGGCTTGCAATGTGGGGTCATGAAAGGGAAGATCTCTTAAAAATAACAAGGGAGCAGGCAGTAAAGATACAAAGACTGGAAGATGACAAGAGGATCTATAACTTAAGAATAAAGTATGTGAATGAAGAAGCAGGAATCAAATCAGAGGAATTGCAAAGGCTATTCACAGAAATTATTAAGGAAAATTTCCCAAGCATATAAAAAAGAAATGATATTCAGAGGTATGAAGAATACAGAACTCCAGCCACCTACAACCCAAACAGAGCTATACTCAGACACATAATAATCAAGATCCCAGAAATTCAATATAAGAACAGAATATTAAAAGCCATCAGAGAAAAGAAACAGATCACCTATAAAGGAAAACCCATCAAAATCACGGCAGACATCTCAACACAGACCATCAGGTCAAGAAGAGCTTGGAGTAAAGTAATTCAAGTGCTGAAGGAGAACAATCTCCAGCCCAGATTGATGTATCATGCAAAACTCTCTCTAGAAAGTAATGGAGAAAAAAGATGCTTCCATGACAAAGAGGAACTAGGAGAATTTGTGACCACCAGTCCAACCCTACAAAAAATACTGAAGGACATTCTAGGGAGAGAGAACAAGAATATGAGCATTTCAGGAACAGTGGCAGAGAGGCCTCAGTGAACGAGGAAGACAGTGAAGTGGAAGAGAAAAATAGACTATCAATGGCAGAAAAATAGAATAGCAGAAATGAGGCAGAGAAGATTGGTTATAATCTCTAGTATAGAGGGTCTCGAAATACTAACAGAGAGAAACACAGGCAGAGTAGATCAGGAGATAGGGTCCATTGAGCTGCTTTATATAGGGAGGCAGTGGGACCCAAAACAAGCAGTGCACCCCATGGGAGTGAAAGGGGAGGAACTGTCTAAAAAAGGGAGGCAGAGGATATTGTTAATGGGGTAACAAGATTTAAAATTTACATTATTCTCACCACTCTGCTTGGATGAATTATGTGCTGTTCCAGTTTGTCTACTTACGCTAGACTTGAGGACGTGGTCAGCTATCTCAAAAATAAGAGGACATATTATGGTAATCATCCCTAATTTTCCTATCAACTTAATCTGAAGCCCTTTACAACTTATACTGTCTTATTATGACTGATCTTATTTGAATCTGGTTTGTTAGATTGCTACTTTGTATTGACTGATTTTATTTAAATCTGTTGTGATGGATAGCATCAAGTCTAAGAGTATAGGCAACTACGCTGAAGATGACAAGATTCACTAAGATACACACTCTGGTTTGATTATTATTTGCTTTTGAAGTCTTATAGTGTCTCTAATGCTTCATTTTTATTAATGTTGTTATATACTGCTGAGATACCATGGTAACCATTGTAAATCACCTTGTATTGTGGTTTTATGTGACTTTTCTGCCTCATGCTTTTCTAGGAATTGTTTTGTTTTATCTTGCTTTGTTTTGTTTTTCCTGCTAATACAGAAATGATAGATATACATGTAGAGACTCATGCATGTGTAGAGCTTATAAACAGTTTACGAGAACCAACTATAGAACACATGTTGAAATGAACAACTACTTTGAAGAAAAAGAGACACTACAATACCCAGTGCTGATTCCATAATGCCATGATGTGAAGTCCAGCAAAACTATTTGAACTTTTTGTTCAAAGTGATCTTAGCTTGCTTTGCCTTGTTTAAGTTCAACACACATTAAGGTATGGACAGCTGTTTTGAGAGACACTATGACAGCCATTGTTGGCTTCCCTAATGTCTGGTCTTGAAGACCTGTAATGCCCTCCTTGTCCTGCTCAGATCAATTCCATACTAGGTTGTTTCATGTGAATTCCCTATATGTGTCAATATGGACAACTATTTGGAAGAAAACAAGAGTCAATATGATAGAGAGTGAATATCTCCAATTGTCTAGTTTTGAAATTTTTGTTTCTTACATTGCTTTCTTGTGATCCGCTTTGCTCTGTTTTGTTGTGTTTAATTTTACCCTTTTGATATAATTGCATGTATATTTGAGTGTGTAAGATGGATGACCATATTGCTGTTTTTTTCAGATCATGGAGCAGAACTGCTAACAGTCTCACTGTTTGAATGTCTACTTTACATGTTTTAACTTTGCAATTTGAACAACTATTTCCAAGAAGTCAGTATGTAATTTGTCAAGTAATAATTTCTTAGGTTTTATTGTTGTTGTTCTTTTCCTTTTTTCCTTGGAATACTGTATTGTTGCTGCCCTTTATTCTCTGTTTTGTTTTGTTTTCTCTTTAAATAAAATTATTTAAAAATAAATAAATAAATTTGATATTGATCCCATTTGTTGAATTTTTTTGTGTTATTGCTTGTTCCATGGAGGTACATTTCAGGAAATCTTTGCCTGTGTCTATGTCTTCAAAAGTTTTACCTATTTTATTTTCCAGCAGATTAAGTAGTTCTGTTTTAATATCTAGGCCTTTGATCCATGTTGATTTTATTTTAGTACATGATGGGAGATACACATCTAGATTCAATCTTTTTTTTTAGATAATCTGTTTTTCCAGCACCATTTTTGAGTGGCTGTTTTTTCTCCAGTGTAGATTTTTGTTTTTAATTTTTTTGGTCAAAAATTAGATGTCTGATGGTCCAGGGGTTTAGCTCAGTGGCATAAGTGCCTGCCTGGCAAGCAGTACAAAAAAAAAATTAGATGTGTGAGTGTTCTTGGGTTGTTTCTGCACCCTCTATTCTGTTTCATTGAACCAAATATCTGTTTTTGTTCTAGTACCTTGCTCTTTTGATCACTATAGCTTTGTAACATAGTTAAAAATCCAGGATTGTGATGCCTCCTGCTTTGTGCTTTGTTAGCTAGTATTCCTTTTGCTATTTTAGATCTCTTCTGGTGCCATATGAATTTTAACTTTTTTTTCTAATTCTGTGAAGAGCACCATTGGTATTTTAATAGGGATTGCATGAAATGTATAAATTAGTCTTGGTAATATGGCCATTTTGACAATATTACTCCTCCCTACCCAAGAATAGGGGATATTTTTCTATTCACTGATGTACTCTTTGATCTCCCTTCTAAAGTACTACAGTTTTCATTGCAGAAGTCTTTCACTAGGTATTTAATTTTTTTGAAGCTATTGTGAATGGCATTGTTTTCATAATTTCTTTCTCAATGTGTTCATAGTTGGTATACCTGAATATTATTGATTTTTGTGTCTTTATGTGGTATCATACTATATTTTTGAATTTGTTTATTAGTTCTAAAGTCTTTTAGTGGACTTTTTGTATCTTCTATGTGCAATATTATGTTGTTTGCAAATAAGAATAGTTGGCATCTTCCTCTCATATATATATATATATATATATATATATATATATATATATATACCTTTTACTACATTTTCATGTTTTATACATCTGAATAAAGTTTCTTGTACTATATTGAACAGGTGTGGTGAGAATGTACCATCTTGTCTTATTCCACATTTTAGGGGAGAAACTTTCAATTTCTCCATATTTAGTATGATATTGGCAGTAGATTTGCTATAATGGCTTTTATCAGATTAATATGAAGTCTTTTGTGTCTATTTTATCATAAATGGATATTGAATTTTATCAAAGGCTTTTTCTGCCTTTATTGAGATGATTATGTGATTTTTGTCTTTCCCTCTGTTTATGTGGTATATTACATTTGTTGATTTGTGTATGTTGATCTTTGCATTCCTAGGTTGAAACCTAATTTGATATGATATGTGAACTTTTTGATAATTTGTTGCATTCTGCTTGCCAGTGGCATGTTGAGGATTTTTGCATCTATGTTCATGAAAGAGATTGACCTGTAGTTTTCTTTCTTAAAATTCTCACCTGATTTTTTTGTTTTGTTTTTGACTCTTTGAGACAAAGTCTAGCTATATAATTTAGGATGCCTTTCAATTTACCATGTAGCTCAGGCTGTCCTTGAACTCAAGGCAATCCTCCTTCCTCAGCCTCCCAAGCACTGGGATTACAGTATGGGGCATCACGTCCAACTTTCTTGTCTGGTTTCGGAAGCAGGATAATGCTAGCTTCCAGAAACGAGTTTGATGGTACTCATTCTTTTTTAATTTCATTAAACAGTTTAAAGAGCATTGGCATTAGTCCTTCTGTGTAGTTTTTATAGTTCAGTGGTGAATCCATCAGGTCCTAGTTAGATTTCTTAGTTGGTACATATTTTTTTTACTGCCTCAGTTTCATTGCCTATATTTGGACAGTAACTGTATGCTCTTGACTCAGTTTTAGTAATTCATATGTGTCTAGAAATCTATTTCTTCAATTTCCCCCAATTTTTTAAGTTAATATTTTTAAAGTACTCAAATATCCTCTGGATTTAGGGGTTTTTTGTTGTGATTTTTGTCTTTTTATTGCATTAATGTAGGTTTTTTCATTCTTTCTTTTAGTAAGTTTGAGCTACTTCCTTCTTTTGGTAAGTATTTTGTTTATTCTTTCAGAGAACTAACGCTTGACTCATTAATTCATTGTACTTAAAAATTTATTGTATTATTTGGTCTCAATTTAATTAATTTCTCTTCTGATCTTTATAATTTGCTTCCTTTTACAAATTTCAGATTAGAATTGTTCTTGTTTTTCCGAGTCCCTGAGGTGCATAATTAGTTTATTTATTTGGGATCACTGTTTTTCTTATGTGAACATTCAGAGCTATAAACTTTCCTCTTAGAACTGCTTTCATTATGTACCATAGGTTCAAGCTTGTTGTACTGGCATTAGCACTTGATTTCTTCCGTGGTCCATTAATTATTGAAGTGTGCACTGTTTAATCATTGTCTTAGTTACATTTTCATTGCTGAGGCAAAATACCTGATACCCAAATTTAAAAGAGGAAAGGTTTATTTTGACTCACAGTTTGTAGAGATTTCAGTCCATAATTTGATGATTCCAAGGCAGGGCAGCATAGCAGAGGGGCATGGCAGAGGAGAAACAGTTCATAGTGTGGCAGGCAGAAGGCAACAGAAATAAGACAACAAAAACAAAAGAAAACAAACAAACAAAAACAAAACAAAACAAAAAAAAAACAAAGGAAACAGCAAGCAAGCCTTCTTTCTATCTCTTTATATTTTATCCAGGCCATAAACCCATTGACTGGTTCCACCCTGCCTAGGACAGTTCTTCTATTATCTACACCCTTACTCTCAGTATCATACTCTAAATCTACATTTTCACACCTAACCCAGCCACTTTTGAAACTCTCCACCATGGCTGTGTGAGGTTTTGAGGGACATTGAGATACAACCATAACATTCTCCATGTGTTTAAATGATTTCTGTGATTTTTGTTACTGTTGATTTCTAGTGTCACTGCACTATGATCTGGCAATATGCATGGGATTATTTTGATTCTTTTGTATTTATTTAAGCAAGATTGGTCTAGTACATAATTTATTATGGAGAAAGCTCTGCTGCTGAGAAGGATGTGTTTTCTGTTGTTGGGCTGAACATACTGTAGGTATCTAATCTACAAGTCCATTTGTTTGAAGGTGTGGTTCAACTGTGATAGTTGTTGACTTTTTAATCTAGTTCATCTATTTGTGAAAGTGAAGTGTTGAGGGCCTCTACTATGTAATGCCTTTGTTAGCTTGATTCCTAAGTATTTCATTATTCTTGATGCTGTTGTGATGCTATTGCCTTGTTTTGCTCTTGATTTCAGAGTGAAAGTTTTCAGTTTTTGTCTATTTAGGATGATGTTGGCTGTTGGTTTGTCATAGATGGCTTTTATCAGATTGAGATTAAGACATCTCTTCCAGTTCCAATTCCAATTCCAATTTTCTGTAGAATTTTTATCATGAATGAATGTTTGACTTTGTCAAATGTTTTCTGTAACTATTAAGATGATAATGTGATTTTTGTCCTTGGTTCTGGTAATGTGCTATATTACATTTATTGATTTGCATATGCTAAGCCATACTTGAATCCCTACTTGGTCATGGTATACTATCTTTTTGAGATTTTGAGGTATACTATCTTTTTGAGATTTTTTGCATCTATGATCATTAAGGCAATTGGCTATAGTTTTTTTTATTTGTTTGTTTTTCTTTTTTAGTTGGATCCTTCTCTGGTTTTGGTATCAGAATAATGCTTGCTTCCAAAATTAAGTTTGGAAGTATTGCTTTCCTTTCAATTTTACTACCAAGTTTGAGGAATAATGATATTAGATCTTCCCTAAATTTTTTATAGAATTTAGCAATGAATCTTTTAGGATCTGGATGTTTCTTTGTTGGCAGTTTTAAAATTACTTCTTCAATTTCATTGGCTGATATTGGGTTATTTGGAATTTTTATATCTTCTTGATTCAGCTTTGGGAATTCCTGTGTATCAAGGAATATGTCCAATTTTTCTGTCTTATCTATCTTATTAGACTATAGGTTCTCCAGCAGTTATTGGTGATCTTGATTTCCATAGGATCTGTTGTGATTTTACCCTTTTATTGCTACTTGCATAAATCTGAGTATTTACTTTTTATTTTTTGGATAAAGTTGACTAAGGATCAGGTTGGCTAAAGGTCTGTCTAATTTACCTGGTCTTTCAAAGAACCACCTCCTCAATTCATTCTTTGTATTGTTTTCTTACTCTCAATTGTATTACTTTCTGCTCTGATCTTTATAATTTCCTCCCCTGTATGTGCTTTGGGTCTAACTTGCTCTTCTTTTCCTAGAAGCTCTCCCTTTTCTAGAACCTAAATAACATTGATTCGAACCTATGTTCTCACCCCTCGAGCTAGGAGTCAGGAAGAAAGTGCAGTTTGTCTTCTCCTTTTTCTTCATTGAAGTTTGTGTCTTCACTTTCCCTATTGGCTCCAGTTCTCCCTTCATTTATTTTCTCAGTCTCTGGGATGCACATTTTTCTTTTTTTCCTCAAGTTGTTATATTCTACTATTTGAATTCCAAAACTTGGAGAGGTTGATTTGGTGTTATTTACCATTGTGATATGTGCTGAGAGATAGAGCACCACATTTTAAAGAAGATTTCTTACTGGGGATATAGCTCAGTGGCACAGTGCTTGCCTGGCAAGAATGAGTTAGTGATTCCTGGTACCAAAAACAAACAAACAAACAAACAAACAAACAAACAAACTTTCTTTTCTCCTTGTCAAAGATCAGGTTGCTGAATGTTTCTGGAGCTGTTTTTGCATCCTCTATGCTGTTCCATTGATTTACATGTCTATTGGGGGGGGCAATACCATGCTATTTTTATCACTGTTGATTTGTGATATAACTGGAAGTCCAGAATTGTGATACCTTCTGCCTTGCTCTTATCAAAGATTGCTTTTGCTATTCTAGGCCTCTTCTGGTTCTACATGCATTTTAGGATTGTTTTCCTCTAGTTTTGTGAACTGTTGTATTTTGGTTGGGATTGCATTAATTTGTATATCAGTATTGGTAGGGTGATATTATAACTCTGTTTGTTCTGTATATCCATGAACAAGGAATACATTTCCATTTTCTGGTGATAGCTTTGATTTTCTTTTCCAGAATACTGTGGTTTTTATTGTAGAGATCTTTCACTTACTTGGTTAGGTTAATTTCTAAATATTTAGTTTTTCTTGATGCTATTGTTTCTCTAATTTCTTCCTTGGTGAGTTTACTATTGATGTATAGGAATGCTATTGATTTTGTATGATGACATTGTATCCTGCCATGCTACTAAATTTGGTTATTAATTCTAGGAGTCTTTTGGTGAATTTTTTGTGTCTTCTATGTAGAGGATCATGTCACCTGCAAATAATGGTAATTTGACTTCTTTTTCCTTTCATATATATATCCCTTTTATTTCTTTCTCATGCCCAATTGCTTTACTAAGTGTTTCAAGAACTGTATTGAACAAAAGTGGTGAAAGTGGGCATCCCTGATCTGTTCCCTACTTTAGAGGAAAAAATTTTAACTTCTTTTCATTTCATAGGATGTTGGCTATTGGTTTGTCATACATGGCTTTTATCAGATTGAGATAAGGTTCTTCTACACCTATTTTCTTTAGAGGATTTTTTTTTAATCATGGTAAGTGTTGGATTTTGTCAAGGCTTTTTTTGGTGTCAATTGAGATGATCATGTGGGTTTTGTCCTTGCTTCTGTTTATGTGGTATATTATACTTATTGATTTGTGTATGTTGAACCATCCCTACATCTCTGAGATGAATCTACTTAGTTATGATGTATTACCCTTTTGATCATTTGTTGAATTCTTTCTGCCAGCATCTTGTTGAGTTTTTGTTTTGTTTTGTTTTTGTTTTTGCTTTTTGAGACAAGGTTTCATAATGAAGTTCAGGCTGGCCTTCAACTCATTGTGTAGCCCAGGCTTGCAATCCTCCTGCTTCAGCCTCCCAAGTGCTAGGATTACAGGCAGGCACAACCATAGCTGGCTTGTGAGGATTTTTGTATCTGTATTTATAAAGAGATTGGCTTACAGTTCTACTTTTTTTTGGTTGGAGCCTTTCCTACGTGTTTTGTTTTGCTTTGTTTTGTTGAGACACGGTCTCACTGTGTTGTGACAGAAAAGTTAAAAAATCAAGTCTGATGCTCTGCTAAGACAAGATGTACTCACTCAGCCCATCACATAGTTAGACCATTAGTCTCAGTTAGCCTTGACTGACCATGTTGGGTGCAACTTAGAGATAGACTGACCTGACTAACTCTGATGGCATCCATCTGGACTGCTGGACTACCTGACATATAAACATATTCTATTTTCAAGGACTGTCCAACCAAGATAAACTTAGTCAAGGACATGCTTACTTTTAACCACTGCGTCAACCCCTATTTTCTCCTGCCTTATGATAAACAACCCCTCTGACTTACCTTCCTGGAACAAACCTGCCTGACAACATATACCTTGATTCATGTAACCAGTTATATGATAACCTACTATCAGTTTTTGTAATTCCTGCTTACAAATTGTATATAAGTCTGTGTTTCACTTTTAGTCAAGGCTGGTGATTTGGACTTGGTCGCTCCAGCTCACTCACATAATAAACATTTGCCTTCAAACTCCTCAGTGAAAAGGGTCTTCCACTTGATTTGATAACAGATTTCCACAACAGCAGGCCAGTTTTGAATTGTGGCAAGCCTCCTGCCTCACCCTCTCAAGTGCTGGGATTATAGGCATGTACCACTACACCTGGCTGTTGAATCAGAGTAATGCTTGCTCCCAGGAATGACTTTGGGAGTACTCCTTACTGTTCAATTCCATTAAAGAATGTGAGGAGTATTAGTGGTAGATATTCTCTAAAGTTTTTGTGGAATGGCTATGAATCCATTGGGAGCTAGGCTTCTTTAGTTAATAAGTGTTTTTATTGCTTCTTCAGTTTTATTGCCTGATATTGGATTATCAGGATATTAAATATCTTTTTGTTAAGCCTTGGTACTTTATATATATCAAGGGATCTATATATTTTTCTGAGTTTTCTATTTTATTAGAGTATAGTTTCTCAAAGTAGTTACTAATGATTTTATGGATTTCTGCGTAATCTGTTGTGATTTCACTTTTCTCATTTCTAATTGTATTTACTTGAGTCTTTCCTTTTTGGGGGGGAGTATGATGTGCTAGGGTTTGTGTGTGTGTGCATGTATTCATTCATTCATTCTTCAATTCATTAATTTTTTTAGTCAATTCCATTAATTTCTGTTTTGATCTTTATTATTTCCTTTCTTGGCTTTGGATTTTTATTGCTCTGGCTATTCTATAATCTTGAAGTGTATCATTAAGTTATTTAATTGAACTTGCTCTGTTTTTCTGATGTGAGAAGTCACAGCTATAAACTTCTCTCTTAATGACTGCTTTCATTGTTTCCCATAGGTTTTGGGGTGCTGTATTGGTATTATCATTTATTTCTATGAACCATCTAATCTTCGATTTCTTCTGTAATTCATTGATTACTTAAAAGTGTATTGTTTAGTTTTCATGCATTTGTATAATTTCTGTGATTTCTTTGCCATTGCTTTCTAGTTTCATTGCACTATGATCCGACGATATACGTGACATAATTTCAATCCTTTTGCATTTACATAAGCAATCTTTATGGGCTAGCATGTGGTCTATTTTTGGACAAAGTCCCATGTGTTGCTGAAAAGAATGTACATTTTGTGGTTGCTGGATAGAATACTCTGTAGATGTCAAACAAGTCTATTTGTTGAAAGATTTGGTTCAAAACTAGTATCTCTTTATTGATTTTTTCTTTCTTTGGCCTGCTTTGTATGTTTGTAATGGTGGGATATTGAGGTTCTCCTTTATAAATGTATTGGTGTTCATCTGATTTTCCTATGTTTCATCGTGTTTTATGAAGTTGGATGTGTCAGTGTTTGGTGCATATATGTTTATAATTGTTATCTGTTCATGTTGAATTTTTACCTTACCCAATTTGTGGTGACCTCCTTTGCCTCTTCTACTCAGTGTTTCTTGAAATCCACTTTATCAGAAATGAGGATAGCCACTCTTGCTTTTTCTTGGGTTCCCATTGCATGGACTATTGTTTTCCATTCTTTGATTTTTAATTTGTGAATTTTTTTAAATTAAATGTATTTTTTAAAAAATCGGTACCAGGGATTGAACTCACAACCATGTGCTTGCAAGGCAGGCGCTTATGCCGCTGCACTAAATCCCCAGCCCCTAAATGTATTTTTTGTATACTGCATATTGTTAGAATATCTCCTTGATCCATCCTGCCAACTTTCGTCTTTTGATTGAACAATTAATTGAGAGCATTCACATTGAGAATTATTATTAAAACGTGTTGACTTATCCCATCATTGCCTTATTTTTCTACTGTTGATTTCTTCTCTTCTCTTTGCCTTTTTTTCCTTTTTCCTGCTGAACTGCTCACCTTGTCTGACATCTCATTCTTTTTGACAGTTTTCAAGGAATGTTTTACATAATATGTAAATTTGGATTAGAAGTCAGTATCTTTTAGGGTTTGGAACACTTTACTCCAAATGCTACTGGATTTTAAGCATTAGGTTGAGAAGGTCTGTTCTAGTTCTGATGAGTTGACCTTTATAAGTGACGTGTTGCTTTTCTCTTGACTTTTAAGATTGCATCCTGCATTAGATTTCTGATATTTTGACTATAGTGTAGCATGAAGAGGTTCTCTTTGATTGTGGTTATTTGGGTCTTATTTGCCTCATTTATCTTTATGTTCAATTCCTTCTCTGTATTTGGAAACTTTTCTGCTATTATTTCTATAAACAAGTTTTTTATGCCCTTTGTCTGTCTTACAATTTTTCACTTATTTCAATTTATCTTAGACTCCTTTACATTAGATAGCCACTGTTAGATCCATTTGTCATATTCTGTTTGTTTTTAAAGTTTCTATGACTAATTAGTCTTTAAAGGCATCCTTATCTTCTAATTCTGATACTCTGTCCTCACACTGGTCATTTCTGCTGCCCATATTCACAATATAATTTTTCATTTCCTGGATTTTTCTTTTCATAGTCTCTAGTTTTTTGTTAAATTGGCCATTTACGGTTTATAGCATTTTGTTTAGCTCAGATAGTGTTTTTTTTTTTAAATTTGAAAGAGAATAAAACAAAAGGGGACAGTACAGAGCAGATCAGAACAGGACAACATAGGGTATACAGTACTTTACATTAAGTCAACTGGACATCAACAGTAGCTAACACCATATCTCTTACTCTGCTATAGTTGAGCATATTTTCCAATACAATAATATCAAAAATAACATAATAGTATAAAGCCATGCATACAGTGAACGAATTACAGGGTTTTCTGTACCGAATAACAGAAAATGATCAATGGGTACTATAATATCTCATTTTTGAAAAAAAAATTTCTGTTTGCATTATCACACATATTCAAATTCCAATAAGACACAACATGATAGATAGAACCAATGGTAGTAGAACAAAAAAAGCATGGTAGGACTACTAAGAAGGATGATATTGAATCAGCAATAGCTGTCATAATGTTTTGTTTTCTTCAAAACAGCTGTTCATATCATCACGTATGATATAGTCAAACAAAACAGGAAAAAACCATTCCAACTGATGATTGAAAACTTTGAAAGACTTCAAAGCTATGAGATGGGGACTCATGCTTACCATAAAGTCTTATATACTCTTATCAAAACTCATACTAGGGAGACTATATTGTATTTACCCTTGTGAGTTTGGTTTATTTCGCTTAATGGTCTCAAGTCGTGTCCATTTATTTATAAATATCTCGATGTGATCATTCTTTATAGCTGAGTAGTACTCCATTGTATAAAAATACCACAACTTTTTTATCCATTCCTCAGTTGATGGGCACTTAGGTTGCTTCCAAGATCTGGCTATTAAAAATTGTGCTGCTATAAACATGGGTGCACATATATCACTGTGGTATGAAGTTTTCAGTTCTTCTGGGTATATGCCTAGAAGCGGAATACCTGGGTCAAATGGGATCTCCATACCCAGCCTTTTGAGGAATCTCCAGACTGACCTCCACAGTGGTTGCACCAGTCTACACTCCCACCAACAGTGTAGAAGAGTTCCTTTTTCCCCACAGCCTCTCCAACACTTGTTGTTGGTAGTGTTTTCTATCTTGGCCATTCTTTTTGGGGTGGTTTTAATTTGCATTTCTCTCATGGCTAATGATGATGAACATTTTTTCATGTATTTATTTCCCATTTGTATTTCTTCATCGGAGAACTGTGTATTCATTTCAGATGCCCATTTTTGGATTGGGTCTTTGAATTTCATGGGTCTGATTTTTTAAAATTCTTTGTAAGTTCTAGACAGAAGTCCTTTGTCTGAGGCGCTGTCCATGAAGATTTTTCCCCAATTTGTGGGTTTCCTTTTCACTCTACTGGAAACCTCTTTTGACATGCAGAAACTCTTTAATAAGATGTGGTCCCAGTTATTGATTCTGGGAAGTACTTCCCGTGTACTTTGGTTCTTGTTCATGAATTCTCTTCCTACCCCTATATCATTGAGGTTTTTACCTACTTTGTCTTCCAGCAGTTTTAGTGTTTCTGTTTTAATATTTAGATCTTTGATCCATTTAGATTTTAGTTTAGTGTATGGTGATAGACATGGGTCTAGTTTTAGTCTTCTGCATATGAACAGCTAATTTTACCAGCACCATTTGTTAAAGAGACTGTCATTCTTCCAGCGAGCATGTTTGGCCCCTTTATCAAAGATAAGGTGGTTGAGTGAGTTTGCGGTTGTGGTTGTATCTTCCAATCTATTCCACTGATCCTCGGGTCTGTTTCTATTCCAGTACCATACTGACTTTATCACTGTAGCATTGTAGTATAATTTGAAGTTGGGGATTGTGATGCCTCCTGCCTTGCCTTTGTTGCTTAGAATTGCCTTTGCTATTCTAGGTCTCTTCTGGTTCCAGATGAATTTTAGGAGTGATTTCTCTAGATCTATGAGGTATGTTAGTGGTATTTTGATTGGGATGGCATTGAATCTGTATAGTAATTTTGGGAGAATGGCCATTTTTACAATGTTTGTTC
>PVJX010043728.1:0-13524 GCA_004027295.1 Dolichotis patagonum
CTGTCACAGATTTCAATCTTCTGATTAAGTCTTTCTGTAGTGGCATAACAGTTATCTAGAGAAGTGTAGAACAAAATGCACTCTTGTTGAGCATGTTGCAACTGAAATATTGACGTGCATTTCACTGGCATTCTGAGGTCATCGTTGGTAATAATTTGAGAGGAGTATCATTTATTATGGCCCCTATTCTCAGATGAGGCTCCTCAGAACAGAACAGTGCTGAGATCTGGCTGTGCTCCGTGCAGCACAGACAGCCCTTTTATGTAATGCCGGGGTCTGAATGTTTGTGCCCCTCCAAAGTCTTACATCGAAAGCTAATCATCACTATGATGATGTAAGTGGGGGGAGAGGGTCATTGGGAAGAGATTAATTAGGTTTTAAATGTGCGGCCTTCAGGAATGGCATTGACCCCTAATAGAAGATACCTCACAGAGCTGCCTTGAACCTTCTACCTTGTAAGCTCACAAAAGTGCCATCTGTGAAGAGGAAGTGAGCCTTGTACCTGCAGACACAGACTCTGCAGATTCCCTGATTTAGATTCTCAGCCTTCATAACTTTGAGAAAGAATATTTTGTGGTTTATAAGCTGTGTAGTTTGTGTTCTTATAGAAGTCCCATAGGACTAAGGTAGCATTCATAACTAAAATAAATACATAAAGGAGCCAATGTAACACTTTTGTTTTGCTATAGTGACCAACATGGGAGACTTACAAACCAAAGCCAGATCAAGGGCGGGCAAACCTTTTCTGAAACAGTGTGAATACTCAGTGTTCTAACTTCTTCAGGCCCTGTTGGAACTACTCAGCTCTGCCCATGTACCAGGCATCCGTGAACCCTAAGCTAACAAGCTTGGCTATGCCAACATGAAAGTTTTTGTGGATGCCAAATTTGAATATCATGCTTTTCATATGTCAAAGATACTCTTTTTAGTTTTCATTTGTTTAGTCTTTATTTTTAATTTTTTTATTTTCAAGAGAAAAAAATAAAAATAAAAATGAAACAGTTTTACAACAGGCTCGTAGGACCCTTGCAATTATTGATACACTGTGCATTGTTGTCTTCATAATAGTTATTCAGAATACAAGATAGAGGTGTGATATCGTGTCCAAACAATGTTAGCACAAACCTTTATTTCAATGAACTAAGAGAAATTAGCTGGTAACTATATTATCTTGTATATACATACTTTTATCCCTTTCTTTCTCTTTCCCCCACCATATATTTTTTTTTCTTTTGAAATCTTTCTTTCCAACTCACAATATGTATTGTATATTTTGGATATTATTTACTAGTGTGGTTTCTCACACTAGTGAGAAAATATACTTACACATATGTTTGCACATATTGGTCTGATTTTTTAAAACTTATGAATATGATCTAGAGTTGCATCCATTTACCTATAGAAACCTGAAGTTTATCCTTCTTTATGGCTGAGTAGTACTATACTGTATATCAATATCATATCTTTTTATCCATTCTCAGTTGATGGGCATTTGGGTTGTTTCCAAGATTTAGCTTTTACAAATTGTGCTGCTATAAACATGAGTGCACAAATATCATTGTGGTATTATATTTTTTAGTTCTTCTGAGAAAATACATAAGAGGGGGAATAGCTGGGTCAAATAGGACATCTAATCATAATTTGTTGAGGAATCTCCACATTAATTTCCACAGTGGTTGCACTAGTATATACTCCGACTAACAGTGGTGAAGGGTTCCTTTTTCCCCACAGCCCCTTCAGCATTTGTTATTGGTTGGTTTTTGATGATAGTTGTTCTTTCTGGGGTAAGATGGAAGCTCAGTGTTGCTTTAATTTGCATCTCATGAATGACCAAGGAAGGTGAATATTTTTTCATGTATTTATTTGTCATTCGTATTTCTTCATCTGAGAATTATATATTCATTTCAGATGCTCATTTCTGGATTGGATCTTTCAATTTAAAGGGCCTGATCTTTTTTAGTTCTTTATATGTTATAAATATAAGTCCACACCCAGCCACATTATGTTTTACCAAGGAGCCAAACATGTTTGCTGGAAGAAAGACTGCCTCTTTACTAAATGGTGCTAAAACACAGGCTTTTCACATGCTGAAGACTAAGACTAGACATGCGTATCACCACGCACTGGACTATAGCTGAAGTAGATCAAAGATCTAAATATTAAAACAGAAACACTAAATTTACTGGAAGACAGAATAGCTAAAAATCTGGTAGACACAAGTACGGGCAGACTTAATGATCAAAACTCACACTCTAAGGGAAATGCTACAAAGAATCAACAAGTGGGATCTCACCTTATTAAAAACCTTTTTCACAACAAAAGAAATCACCCACAGAGTGAAAAGACAACCCCAGGGTGAAAAACAATTGTAGTCAGTCATTTATTCTTTAATCCTGATTTCATTAGTTTCACATGTCTGCAACACATAATAATTACATTCATATAGAGAATTGGTATATAACACACACACTTCTGTTTACTTCTCTTTCCCCATCCTAGTTTGTTATGCTTCTTCCTTTTCTTGATTTCTTTTTCATTTGCAAAATATCTGTTTAAAAACATAAAAATCATTTTAAGTTCACGCACTATACCGGCATGAACAGTGACTTACCTGTGTTTTAGCTGAATTTCTCTTGAGTAGCTCTGAACGAGGTTCCTCCTCTATTCAGCCATGTTGAATTCCTGCTTCTTGACATTTCATTTCCGCTTTTGAGAAGGGTCTGTTCAATTCATTTGCCTACTGATTGATTGGGTTATTTGGGCTGATTTCTTTTTTTTTCTTTTGGTGCTGTTTTTGAGTTCTTAATGTATTCTGGATATTAACCTACCTGATGAGTCGCTGGAAAATATTTTCTCCCATCTTTACTCTGTTAATTATTTCCCTTGCTGTGAGGAAGCTTTTTAATTTTATGTAATTCCATTCATTGATTCTTAATATTATTTCCTGGGTTCTAGTCAGAAAATTATTTCCTGTGCCTGACTTGAAGTGTTTTCTGCTAGCAATTTCAGAGTTTCAGTCTTTTATCCATTTGTGTTGACTTATTTATTATCTTTTTTTAGTACATGTTTGCAGTGCAAAGTGATTATATTCATCATGAGAAGTGGTGCATATACATAACACACCTTAATTCTCTTTTTAACCCCTTTCCTCTGTTCTGTCCTTCCCCACCCTCCATCTATTGGACTCTCTAGCTTTTGAAATTTTGGGTGTATTTGCAATACATAATAATTAAGTTCCTCACAAAGAGATTGATACATGTACACAAAACATCCCAATTCTTTTAGTTTTCATTAATCTCACTCCCCTCCCCTCCATCTCTTGAACCCCTTCCCATAAGAAAAAGATCTATCTTGCTATTTCCTATTATCTACCCTTTATTTTGTTCTTTATTTATATTTTACATTTCTCATATCAGAGAGACCATGTGATATGTAAGTTTGTGTGTCTGATTTATTTCACTTATCATTATGGTCTCAAAGCTCCTTGTTTTCCTACAAATAACTTAAATTTATCCTTCTTTATGACAGAATAGTACTCCATTGAGTTGATTAGTACACAAGGTGTATACTGATTGCTAAAATAATGAGAAAACACCACAAGGTAAAGGAAGAAATCTTTATTTTGCTCCTGGTTTCAGAGGATCTGTTTCATAGCTGGCTGGTTGCAAGGCAGTGTGGCTTGGAAGGGAGATATCACAAAGAAAACGTTCCTTTGCGGGCAAGAGGCAGAAGGCAGCAAGACAGCAAGCAACAAGCTATAAGCAGTAACCCTCTTTCTGTCCCTTAGATCCCATCTTGGTGGGTCGCACTCACACCTTAATCCTAGCATCCCACCATGAATGAATCCCATCATCACAAACCCCAGATTCAGCCACCTCTGAGAACTCAACCCAAGCACGAGGCTTTGGGAGGACATCTAGATACAAGTCATAACTGGCAGAGATAAGGCCTTAGTCTTGATTTTCTGCATATGGATATCTGGTTATCCCTGGAAAATTTGTTAAAGAGGCTGTTTTCTTCCATTTTGATGACATATATTTTGTTTATTCCCATATATATCAGTCTTAAGATAATTTCTAATGCAGCATGATATGATAAAGTGTGGCAGTTCAATTTGGCCTTGAGGCATTTTTTTTTAATTTTTAAAAAGTTTTGTAAATGAAGCTCATGGTTACAATTTATACACACATAATGATCATGTGTCATGGCTAATTTGTACCTGTACATGATATATATTTGTTAGTCTTTTTTCCCATTCCCCTACCCTCCCTTCAACCCCTCTGCTCCACCTTATATACAAAGCTTCATTTCTGTTTTATCCTTTTTTGCTCCTTCTTTTCTCTTTCTTCCTGCCCCCTCCCTGTTCCCATTTCCTTTTGAACAATTTCTTCCTATTTTACAATATCTATTATACTTTTTGGTTCTTATTTTCACTTTAAGTTTCTCACACCAGAGAAACAATGAGATATTTAAACAAGTGTTGTGGTTTGTTTAAATGCCCCTCCACAGCCTCATGTGGTCAGGGAGGCTAGGCCTTTCCAAGGCAGCTGAGTCTAACATTTGTGGTTGGTTCATTTTCTAGCACTGCACCCACCTAGGGAGAGTAGCTGGTCTACAATATAAAGGAGGGAAGGAGGCATGCTTTTTCCCTTTTGCCTTTTTCACCTTTTTCACTCTTGTCACTTGCAGTCACCATGAACAGCATGTAACCTTGCCTTGGAGTCATTTGAGTATGGACTGAGACCTCCACAAACTGTAAGCTAAATCCACCTTTCCTTCCTTCATTTTGGGCATCAGGTATTTTGTCTCAGCAACCTATTCTATCTATTGTCTTTTCTAGCAGATTTGGTGTTTCTATTTAATATTTATATCTTTGAACAGTTTTGATTTTCATTTACTGCATGGTGAGAGAAATGCGTCTAGTTTTAGTCTTCAACATGTCCAAAGTCAGTTTTTCCAGCATCATTTATGAAAAGGCTTCCTTCCAGTGAACATATTGGACCCTTTTGTCAAAGAAAATGTGACTGACTGTATTTTGAGTCATTTCTTCATCTTCTAATCTGTTTCAATGATCCTTAGCTCTGTTTTTGTTTTATTTTGTTTTGTTTTGCTAGGACCAGGTTGTTTAATCTAGTAGCTCCGTAGTATAATTTTGTGATGCCCTCTGCCTTGGCTTTGTTGCTCAGAATTGTTTTTGCTATTCTAGGTCTCTTCTGGTTCTAAATGTTTCTGTAAGGTATATGAATGGTATTTTGATTGGGATTGCATTAAATCTGTATAACAATTTTGGCAATATGGCTATTTTTACAATGTTGGTTCTTCCTACCCAAGAGCAAGAGAGAAAGAAATAAAAAGAATAAAGATAGAAAAGGAAGAAATTAAATTACCATCATTTGCAGATGACATGATACTGTATATAGAAGGCCACCAAAAGATTTCCATATTTAATAGCCAGATTCAATTGCCTAGATGCAAACAAAGTTAGCACTTAAAAATCAATAGCCTTCCTAAACACAAATAACAAAATCACTGAGAGAGAAATTAGGGAAACTATATCTTTCATTATAATGTCAAAAATGAAATATTTATGAATCAATCTAGCAAATGAAGTAAAGCTCTCTACATTAAAAATTTTAGTACTCTGAAAAAGGAGAAGGAAGCAGGTATCAGAAGATGGAGAGCAGCTGTCTTCTATCCAAACTGTATCTTTGGCTTCTTTGCCAGTAATCAGATGACTATAGTTACATAGACTTGCGTCTGTGGCCTCCGTTTTATTCCATTGGTCAGTGTTACGGTTTGTATCTAGAAGTCCCCTCAAAGCCTCATGTTCTCATAGCTAGGGCTTTTTGAAGGTGGCTGGATGTGGTGTGTATACATATGGATTATAGGTGTGTGATAACTGGATTAGTCCTCCAATTAGATTAACATAGTTCTGGGTATGGGTGAATGGATTTACTAAGGAGAGATGAACCACCTTGGGTGTGAGTGTCACCAGCTAACAGAATTCTAGCCTGAATGGAGTAAAGAAGGACGGAGAGGTTTGCTGCTGCTGCATCCTTCCTGCTGTGCCATGGATGCTCTCCTGTGCCATGCTCCTTTGCTATGCTTCCCTGCCTGGGAGCCAGCCAACTCTGGACTGAGACCTCTAAAAATTACAAGCAAAAATGCACCTTTCCTCTTTTAACTTACGAGTGTTGAGAGTTTTGTCTCAGCAATAAAAAAGTAACTAAGTAACATAAGTCTATATGTTTATTTTCATTCTAGTACCATGCTGGTTTTGTTACTATGACTTTATAGTATACTTTGAAGTGTTGTGATACCTCAAACACTGCTCTCTTTGCTCAGGTTTGTGTTGGCTATTCTGGGTCTTTTGTCAAATCTTGACTACTGTATGTATGTTCTCAACTGTATTCATATAGTGTCTGTATCTTCAAGGTAATATAATTACTATCATACGTCACACATTTGATATTGTTTACTTAGGTTTGACAAATTTATCATGGTAACATAGCATGTTGACCCAGGAGGAATTGCACACAAGAACTCTACTTGTCCTGGCTAGCATGAGGTCATGAGTTTGATTCCTGGTATAAAAACAAAACAAAAAACCCAAAACTCTACTCTCTGTGCAATTTTTTCTCTGAATAAAATATTAGAAAATAAAAGGTCTACTGCAAAAGTGTTTTGATATCATTATTTTTCAAAGGTGAAATCGAGGAGCTTCCCTGTTCAAACTACTTCCCAATTCACATAACCTGTTGTTTTCTCTGTACATGTCTTGTGGTTCATCTCAGCATCTGAGCTTCCCACAGCTAGCCCTGATTCATTTCCAAAGGTGGAGCCCTCAGAATGGCTCAAAATGAACATCTAAGATGTAATACCCCATCTGCTCCTGCTGTCACTCTGCAACTTTCTGACATCAGATCCATGGCTTGGCAGCTTTTGATGTTGGATCAGTGATACAAACAACAATTCTGAGTGGCAGCTTAATCAAGTTAAAGCTCCCACAACTATGCTTCAGAGGTGCAGAAGCATCTGCTAGAGATCTACTGAGAATCAAAGGATGAACCTGAAAGAACTTATTATTTTAAAAGAGGCTTCCTAGAGGTCTTCTCTCCAAAGGGCTTCTTTTCCTTTAGAGAAGATTGATGACAAATGACAAAAGCAAAGTCCTTTCTCTTTGAGCCTGGTGAGTTCTATCCAGTGAGATATTAGAAGGCAGCTTTGAAAATGTCTCCTTCCACTGCACCCATCAGCATTCCCCCAGCATTGTATATATAGTCAATCATTCTTATTTAACCATACCTAGAATCTAATAAACTTCTTGATAGCATTGTAAAGAAAATCCATTGTCTAGAATCTCTAATGCGAGTAAACAAAGCAATAAATAAGCCACATTTGCATTGGTTGTAATATGCACATATTTTTCATGTTAATTTTTCTGAAACCAGAATATGTGTTATTCTTCTCTTGACTGATTTTTTTTCAAGTAATAACTACCCTAGTTCCTGTCAATTCGCTGAAGGCATTACCCACCTTTTGTCATCTGGAGTTAGATTTAGCTTTTGGATGGCACTGCTGATCTACATTCAGATTTTAAACCTGTATGCACATTCACTTGATGAAAAATACAGTCAGTGGAGGTTTTGGATTTTCCTCTTTCTAGCTGGTGTCAAGTTTAAGATGAGCATGTTTGCTTAAGATCCCTTTGTGTATAGTAGGTTCATTGCTAACTTACCTTTTCAAGAAGTATACAGCTCTTGGGTATTATGACTTTTAAATCCCACTTTCCCACTAAATTCCTTATATTTGGCAGTTTTTGTTTTCTTCCTGAAGTATATAAAATAATGATGATCTTATAATAAATGCCTTATTTCAGTGAAATACAAAAACCTGTTGGGTGTGCATGCTTATTTTTCCTAGCCACTGTGGTGAAGCCTTAGATGTGTCAAATAATCAAATTCTCCCACTAGAACAGTGTGAACACTAGTATTTGCTTTTTCTTCAGTTGTCCTGGAAGGTGACACACATGTTTCCAGTACTGCATATGTATTGTCCTTTCTTATCCAGTTTGGTTACAACTTGGATTTGGTGGGTTGTAACACAAATTTATGCTCTGTGAATAGAAAGCTAACTTAATCAGAAAACTTTCACCTCACAGGCAAGTACTCTAATATTGTTACTTTTCATTTCCAGTAAAAAGTAAATGCTTCACTAATTAGCAATTCCAGACATGATAGTTATTGATGAATCTTTAAGCTTGCTAACCACCATAAAAAATGTTGGAAGTAGGCTTTGATTAATACCATAAAAATTTCAATATATACTATAGTTTAAATGTAGAAATTCTCCTCTGTGTTACAGAATAGGATGCAAGAAACCGACAGGATTGCTGGAAATCTGGGGCTTTCATCTGAGACTTCATTGCACCATTGGTGTGGAAGATTTCTAGCTGCCTCATACCAATCAGAAAGAGGACAACATTCTACGTATGAAATACTGCTTTGGTTGTTCCCCACAAACAGTTCATTTAAGGATAAGTAGACCATCTGAAAGGAGATAAAGGTAGAGTTTGCGGTTATGTGGAGTTGTTTTCCCTTCTTAGTTGGTATGGGATACTTTGTGCACATCATTCTATGTAGTAGAATTTCTTCTGGCTTGCTTCATGCTCACTAGTGAGCTATTAATCCTCCAGAAGGCTGGCACATTTGCTTGTACAGGTTACATACTGGTTATGGGCTTCAGGCCATTAGAATGTGTGGAAGCCAAATCCATCTAATTTTCCAAGAGTTCTCCACCAGTCACAGTTTCATAAGCTCCCAGAGATTACTTGTTTCAACTTTATGCATTTAAAAGGGGGCTCTTTTTTCTAATATTTTTCTGAGATGTTAGTGTAAGCAGATAGAGTTCCTGACTGTTGGCTGTCTCGAATTTCATAAAGGACTATATTTATCTAATAAAATTGACAAGGTTTTTCAGAGAATGTGATAGGAAGGTACAAATATTTGCTTATTTTACAGATCAAGATAAGACTTAGAAAAGATGTCCTTAACATCTTGTTCCTGTAGACCAAAATCTATCTATCTCCTTAATTTGAGCCTCTGGGCAGGCTGCTATTGAGAAACTGTCATCAAATCATCCTGAAAACTTTCAAGGTGGAACAAGATTTTGACATTAGTAAGTTCTTCCATGACCATTGCCTTATTGATATGGGCATATTCCTCTTTTTTCGTTAGCTACACTCCTGGAAGTATATGAGTACACTGGGTTTCTATAAGTTAAATTTGATTTTGCTCAACAACTTACAGAAGTTCAAAGATGATATCTTCACCTTGTAGGTTCTCAAAAAATATCCTAATTTATGCTGATTCTGTGATTTTTATCTCACATCTTTATTAAAGAGCTCATAGTCTTTAACTTATAATTAAGTCAGCCTGTAAAACAGCAAATCTATGTATATTTAAATTAGTGAAACAATATAAATCTATTATGCCAGTATGCAAAGTTTTTCACTTCCATCAACCACTAAGTATTCCCGATAGATCAACCAGGGGTGATAGAAATGGTAACGTGTGTAAGTACAGGTAATTTTGATCTCAAGCATGGCAAAAGGATTCAGAGATACAGGTTACTGCATCAGGCTTACTTTTAAGAAAGAGCCTAAAGTTGTAACCATCTATAGCTTGAAAAGGATAAATTTTCACAGATTCTGAATATAATATATTAGAATTAAAACATACCTTGCAGAATAAACAGTCCACCTCTATCCTAATCAGGACTATGTCCCTTCATATTATTGACAAGATGACTATTTTTTGGGGGGGATAATGAACTTTGGTAGGAGATGATGAACGTAGCAGAATTTTTTGAATTTTAATTTTCATACAGTACCAGGGATTGAACCTAGGGCCTTTGCACTGAGTTACAATCCCAGATCTTTTTATTTTGTGTTTTTTTATTTTGAGACAGGGCCTTGCTAAGTTGCTGCTAGGTTGCAGAGGTTGGGCTTGAACTTATTATTTTTCTAGGTCAATGACCTGGGGTGCTGGTATTACTGGCTGTGCCACCAGGCTCTATTGAAATTTACATTTTAAAATGTTTTCTCTGTAGACTTACTTGTGTCTCTCCCAAACTCACATGTTAAAGTTCTAATTCCCAATGTGATAACATTTGGAAGGGAGACCTTTGGGAGGTGACTAGGTTTAGATAAGGTCATGCGGATGGTTGCCCTTGTGCTAAGGTTAGCACCCTCATCATAAGAGCTGCCCAATGCACATGCAGTAAGAAAGCGTCATATAGGCACACAGAGAAGGTAGCTGTCTGCAAACCAGAAGAGTCCTCCTTAGTTGGTGAATTAGCAGCACCTTGATCTTGAAACTTTTGATCTCCAGAACTGTAAACCATACATTTCCACATTTTTATGGTTTTCTTAAACAGACTGACATGCTTGCCTAAAGAAAACTAGGTGACACGGCTTGACTTGTTTTCAGTGATTTCTATAAGGTACATGCTGCAAGCTGAGCACACAAGTGCTTGGTAACAGCCAGGTGAAATGATTGTGCCTCTCCCAACCTCATATGTTAAAGTTCTAATTCTCAATGTGATGACATTTGAAAGGGAGATCTTTTGGAGGTGACTAGGTTTAGATTCACTATTGTATAAAAAGTGTGAGTCTAGCACTCCCAGATAATTTAACACATTCTCAGGCTTCATCTCTATCCCAGGTGGCAAAGCAGAGTGGATTCTTGGACTAGACTGTCTAGGAGTCAATGCAGGTGTACATTCAGGAGTTTGAGCTTGTTGTCTCATCTGTAAAATGGGTATGAAAGGTAGCATTAACTTCATAGACCTTGGAGAACTGGAGAATGAAGGTCATTCAAGGCACCCAGCTGAACAACAAGAAGACAGCAAGTACAGAGTGAAGGTGTCATCACTGCAAGTGTCATCATAATCCACCAAGGAAAGTAGGTAGATGTATTTTGAGGAAAAATTTCACCCCAGGCTCACATGTTACTATAATACTCCATAGCTCAGGCACGAAATAACTATATCTTCACAATGATTAGCATCACTGCTCGAGAAATCAGTGCTAAGAATTTTTACCTAAGGAAATCTTGGCAACTGTTTTAGGTTAACAGGAAATAAAATCGTCTCTAGATTTTTTAAGAGGTCTTGTGAGTATAAGTTCTATGGCATTTTTTTTGATACCTATTTGCAAATTTTCTTGATTTTGATGGAAAATGTTAATACTCATTTGTGGAGTGAATATATGGAGAGGACATCATGAGTCTAGATTTTAGAAGCAGAGACTGTATGAGTCAGTGCCAAACTGAGGAGGGTTCAGCTCAGACTCAGAGCAAGCAAGGCAGCCATGGGGCATGACCTGAGCTTGCTCAGAACTCATGAGAGGCCACTTAAGGAACAAACCTAATGCCTCCAGCCTCCCTGATAATATGCTATAGGAAACCTGCATCAATTCATACCCCTCTGCTTGAGAAGTTTCCATCATTTGGTTATTTGATTTAGCATGGCTTGGACTTACTATTAATAGGAAGAAAACTTTGGCTGGGTACATTAATATGAATGAGATTGTTTTACCATAGTAATGTGTGGTCTGTTCCATCAATGTTAGTGGTACACAAAGTGCGATTAATAACTAGTTATCAGATTATATGCTCTTGTGTATGGTTGGCTCATACATGCTTTTGAAAGTAACATGTTTAATTAAGATTTATTTTTTGGTAATGTTTAGGACCACTCACACAAATTCTTATCAGTGAAGCTATTGCTTAGACTCACACTTTTTATACAATAGTGAATCAGCAAATATTTATAACATGAAGCATCTAATAACACCTCATATTTGTATCAAAAATACATATATTTTCTAAAAATTTTTCTTTTATGCAATTATGTATACTATTCGTTAACTTCAACCTTTTTATTCTGCTTATGAAAAACACACTGTAATTAGCAAAATGATTGATTTCTGATCAGCAATTATTTATAAGAACACTTCTTACTTTCTCTTAGAAAATGATCTGATCAAGAGAGAACAAATCTACACCAGCGAGCAAGCCCAGTCTGGAAACCAGCACCATGCACAGGCCACCAGCAGACTGGGAACAGCAAGACCCCAGCCCCATCCAGCACATGGGCTGGCAAAGAAGAAGTACCAACCCCCCTGACCCCATAAGCGACTAGCTCATCCATAGAAACATAGGTTGTGATGATAGCTATTGAGGTGAAGTGCAATTGGATGCCTGTGGTGCTTTGGTGTTTCATTAACACTGCAGGTCTAGGGCCAGTGGTCTGATCATGGGTTCAGAGGATAGTGGTACTCAGTGTGGCATCTAGAAGGGATCTCCTTCTGAGGGTTGCAGCCATTGTTGATTCCCTATGGTCTTGTTTTGAGGTTCTATATCATTTCCATTGTTTTGTTGAGTGGGTTTTATTCTCTTTTGTTTTTTTGATTATGTCAAACCTGATAGCAGGAGAAGATATTTTAAAGATAGCAAGATATATTATGGTAGCAATTTTGGATTTACTATTGGCCTGTTTTGAAGTCCTTTATTGCATTCATTTTTTCGTACTTCTTGTCTCTATTCTATTCTTTCTATTCTATTCTATTCTATTCTATTCTATTCTATTCTATTCTATTCTATTCTATTCTATTCATGTTCTGTTTGATTTTTACTATGTCCACAGTTATCTGCAGCTATTTTGAAGGCATTAAAAAGCATTACAGTAACTGTTGTTGATTTTGTAATGTTTGGAAGTCCTGCATCTTTTATACTGGCTTGTTTTGTTTGGTTTTATTTTGTTTCATCTTCTTTAAAATAAAAATAATCTGACTAAAAAACTTTATTTAAAAAGAAAAGGAAATGAAATATATCCAGTAATATTTTAATAAGGGAATAGTGACTAAAATGCAGTATATTTACAATAAACTAATCCTTTAGAATATTATCTAGCCATTAAGATAGCTGTTACACCAAAGCCATACTTTAAAAAGATGTCTGACTGGGCATAGTGGCACATGCCTATAATCCCAGCACTTGGGAAACTGAGGCAGGAGAGTTGCAGCAAGTTTGAGGCCAGCCTGAGATATATAGTGAGATCCTGTCTCACAAAAAAAAGAAAAGAAAGGGATGAAGGAAAGAAAAGAAAAGAAAAGAAAAGAAAAGAAAAGAAAAGAAAAGAAAAGGTGTCTGGCAGAAGTCGGGGAATGATGAATAGGCAATTATAGCTATCTTTAAATTAAAATCACATTTCTACTGAAGCTCATGGAAACACCATGAGGAAACATGCTGAGGTTGTTCGGGTGCCAGATTTATTGCAAAATGCTTCCTTGAATTTGCTTTTATTTGTATTTGAAATAAACAGAAGAGGTGAAGGGAAATGAATGGGGTAATACAATATTTACTTTAGAATTACTTTTTCTTTTCCCTCCCTTCTTCTTTTCCTTCCCCCTCTTTTCTCTCCATCTCTATCCCTTCTTTTCTCCTTCTCCTTCTCCTTCTC